>MU765750.1:0-55037 GCA_026770625.1 Nicotiana glauca | reverse complement strand
TATATGTTGCTTCTCTCTTTATTTTTGGTGTGTTTTTAAACTGAAATGAAACGCCCTTTTTATAGGCAAATTTGCCAACCAATTAGCCACTCAAATTTGACTTATTTCATTACAAATTGCAATTTGCAATCTTGAGCCGCCCATATGCATTCAAGCAGCCACTTTTGTCCAAAGATTTTTTCAATTTTCTTCTTTTGGTTGGTGAGATGTGGACCCTACAAATCTCTCCCTTAATTTTGATTTTTCTTCTTCGGTCCAAGTATTGTTCTCAATCTCTGAAAATCTTCAAACTTGAGAGGCTTTGTAAAAATGTCTGCAACTTGATCATGAGACTTCACATATTTGAGCTCGATTTCCTTCTTGGCAATACACTCTCTGATGAAGTGATACCTTGTATCTATATGCTTGCTTCGATCATGATACACTGGATTCTTCGCAAGTGCCTGTGCTGATTTGTTATCAATACAAATCTCTGTAGCTTCCATTTGTGGCAAATTGAGCTCCTTTAATAATCTCCTTAGCCAAATAGCATGACAGGTACATGACGTTGAGTAACAATGGACTGTTTCTTTGAACTAAAAGAAATAACACAATCACCCAAGAAAAATACAAAACCAGTTGTACTTTTTCTATCATCAATATCTCCCGCATAATCACTATCACAATATCCCATAAGGTTAAAATCATTAGAAGAAGTATAAAATATCCCAAAGTCGATCGTACCTTTTAGGTAACGAAGAATTCTTCTAGTGACCTTCAAGTGAGTGGAGGTAGGAGCTTCCATGAACCGGCTAACTACTCCAACTGCAAAGAGTATATCTGGCCTGGTACAAGTCAAGTACCTCAAACTTCCCACAAGACTTTTGAAGAATGTGGGATCCACCTTTTCTCCTTCATCTAACTTGGACAATTTTGTCCCACTTTCCATTGGTGTGTTCACGGGGTTGCAATCGAGCATGTTGAACTTCTTCAATATTTCTTTTGTATAGCTTGCTTGAGAGATAAAAATTCCATCCTCCATCTGCTTCACTTCTAGGCCCAAGTAATATGACATGAGCCCTACATCTGTCATCTCGAACTCACGGGACATATCTTTCTTAAAAGCTTTAAACAAACTTGGGTTATTACCCGTGAAAATAAGATCATCAACATAAAGACAAACAAGTAAGATATCTCCATTAGTATGAACTTTAAGGTAAAGAGCATATTCATGGAGACAACGAGTAAACCCATTGTCTTGAAAATACTTGTCGATGCAACTATTCCATGCTCGTGGGGCTTCCTTTAATCCATATAAAGCTTTCTTCAACCGCAACACTTTATCTTCGTGGTTTTTGACCTTAAAACCCAATGGTTGTTCAACATAGACTTCTTCTTCAAGATAGCCATTCAAGAAGGCTGACTTGACATCTAGTTGATGGATCTTCCACTTCATTTGTGCCGCCAAAGAGATCAGCAAACGAATCGTCTCCATGCGGGCAACAGGTGCATAGACTTCTTCATAGTCAATGCCTTGCCTTTGCTTGTAGCCTTTAGCCACAAGTCGTGCCTTGTATTTCTCCACATCTCCATCAGCATTCTTCTTTATTTTGTATACCCATTTCACTCCAATTGCTCGATGACCCTTGGGAAGAGTAGTTAACTCCCAAGTGTTGTTCTTCTCTATTGACTCAATCTCCTCCTCCATGGCTTGTCTCCACCTTTTGTTTGTAACAGCTTCATCAAAGTTCATTGGTTCACTGTCAGCAAAGAGACAACATAAAAAATCAAAATTAGTAACTTCTTCTGTGTTCTCATAGAGCTCTTGAATACTCCTTGTCCTTTGCGGCTGTTCATTTGAACTTTCTTGAGAAGAGGGAGATGCAACATTGGTTGGAGAAGGAGGTGGAGTTGTATCCTGCACAGGTTCCACGGTCTCTGGTTCTTCTTCATCACCAAAGTATGGAAGAAAATCATATGAAGTTTCTTCCTGAGCTTCCCAATCCCATGCCAATTCTTCATCAAATTCAACATCGCGACTTACCACCACCTTGCCGCTGCTTGGGTTGTATAGCTTGTAGCCTTTTGAACTCGTATCATAGCCAACAAACACATGCTTGACACTTCGATCGTCAAGCTTTGCTCTCCCTTGATGTGGCACATGAGCATAGGCTATGCTCCCAAAGATTCTTAAGTGCTTGACACTTGGCTTTCTTCCACTCCATGCTTCTTGAGGCGTTTGATCTCTAACATTTCTTGTTGGAGACCTGTTATTCAAATAAACTGCACAAGAAACAGCTTCGGCCCAAAATTCCTTGGGCATATTTTTAGCTTTCAACATACATCTAGCCATATTAAGAATCGTTCGATTCTTTCTCTCTGCAACACCATTTTGTTGAGGTGAATAAGGTACCGTTAGAGGGCGACGAATTCCATGAAGTTGACAGAAGTCATTAAATTCGTTTGAGGTGAATTCACCTCCTCTATCGGACCTTAGAGCTTTAATTTCATAGCCACTTTCTTTCTCCACAAGTACTTTGAAATTTTTAAAAGCAGCAAAAGCTTCAGATTTTTGGTTCAAGAAATAAACCCAAGTCTTTCTACTAAAGTCATCAATGAAAAGCAGAAAGTATTTTCTTTTACCAAAAGAAGGTGGATTAATTGGTCCACACACATCAGTGTGGACAAGCTGAAGCGGCTTGGTTGATCTTGACATGGCCTCCTTTGGAAAACTCCTCCTTGCATGTTTTCCAAGAAGACAAGCTTCACACAATTTATTTGGATGGTTGATTGATGGTATCCCATGCACCATGTTCTTTTCTCCCATTGATTTGAGCGCTTCAAAATTTAAGTGCCCAAATCGCATGTGCCAACACCATGATTCATCTTGCACATTAGCCTTCAAACACTTTGCATCAATTGTTTTAAGATTCAGAGAAAATAATCTATTCTTTGCCATATGCACTTTAGCAATTAGAATTCCACTTGAATCTCTAAGCCAAAGATGCATATTTTTCATGTGGATGTCATATTCCTTTTCAAGAAGTTGGCCCAAACTTAAAATATTACTTTTTAATTTTGGCACATAATAAACATCTTGAATTAACTTGTGACTACCATCTTTACAGGAGATCAGAATCGTACCTATCCCTTCGATTTGAACCTTTGAGGTATCTCCAAAGGACACATTACCTCTCACTGTTTTATTGATCTCCACAAATTTCTCTTTGCATCCACACATATGATTGCTTGCTCCATTGTCCAAATACCACGAGCTGCAATCATCTCTGTCTTCTTCCTTGAGTGCCATCAACAACGTTGACTCATTTTCTTCTTTCTTGTCGTCAACAAGGTTAGCCTTTTCTTCAACATTGCTACGACATTCCCAAGAGTAATGGCCAAATTTATGACAATTATAACATTCAATTTTTGATTTGTCATACCTTTGTCCATTATTTTCTTGATAGTAGCCACGTCCTCTTCCTCCTCTTTGTACACGACCACGACCTCTGAATGTTTGGTGGATTTTAACTTCATTGTTGAAGTTGTTACCATTACTTCTTCCTCTTCCATGACCTCCTCGTCCTCGTCCTCGTCCTCGTCCGTTTCCTCGATAGCTTGTTTCACCTCCATAATCCTTGAAGGATGCCTGAGTTTTAAGAAGTTGCTCCAATGGCACTTCTTGTCTCCTTTTGATCTTTTCTTCGTGGGCCTGTAAAGAACCTTCCAATTGCTCCACCATCATAGAGTCTAAATCTTTAGACTCCTCAATAGCACACACCACAAAATCAAATTTAGGTGTTAAAGTGCGAAGGATCTTTTCTACCACACGGACATCTTTTATGTCCTCCCCGTATCTTCTTAGTTGATTTACAACAGCCTTCACTTTTGAAAAATAATCCGAGATGCATTCAGATTCTTTCATTTTTAAAACTTCAAAATCAGCCCTTAGAGTTTGAAGTTTTACCTTTTTCACTTTGTCAACTCCTTGAAGAGAATTTTGTAAAATCCCCCAAGCTTCCTTTGAGGTAGTAACATCTGCCACCTTCTCAAACATGGCATCATCCAAACATTGGTGGATGAGCGTGAGAGCTTGTTGATCCTTCTTTTTTGTCTTTGCCAAGACCTCTTTTTCATTTTGAGGCAGAGCTTCCTCATTATCGGGTTTTGTATACCCTCTGTCTACGATTTCCCATACATCCTGAGAGCCAAGAATGGCTTTCATACGTAGACACCATTTCTCATAATTATCTTTTGTGAGACGGGGATACTGAAAAGATAGCGGACCATTATTTGCCATGGCTCTGATACCACGTTGTTGGGAAATAATAAATAATCCCGCCCAGGAATAATATCCACAGCAAATAATAATAACACAAGAGAGTAACAATGACACAAAATATTTTAGCGGGGTAAAATACAATATCCGAGTGGAGCAATAGTACCACTATAATATTTTAACTCAGTAGTGTCAAGAGACTACTACAACTTTGAAACAAATAATACTCTTTATTTAACACACTTTACTACAATATTACTACCACTCACTAATTATCTCACAGAGAACAATCTGTGGATTACTCTCACTAACTATATGTTGCTTCTCTCTTTATTTTTGGTGTGTTTTTAAACTGAAATGAAACGCCCTTTTTATAGGCAAATTTGCCAACCAATTAGCCACTCAAATTTGACTTATTTCATTACAAATTGCAATTTGCAATCTTCAGCCGCCCATATGCATTCAAGCAGCCACTTTTGTCCAAAGATTTTTTCAATTTTCTTCTTTTGGTTGGTGAGATGTGGACCCCACATTTATCTCACAAACTGTCATAGTTGGACATCACAAATCACAAATCGGCTTAGGCTCAAGGTGTTTGGGGTACCTGGTAGGCATAATACTTTGACGATGAAGATAAGAAAGTGAAAGAGAAGAACGATGCTACTAACAATCTCGAAACCTACATAAAAAGAGAAGATTAAGAGTGAAACATCGATACCTCTATAACTTTTTAAAACAACAGTAAATTGTTTTTATACATTAGACTGATTTCCTCCTTGTATGCTTAAACCTTTAATTTATAAAAAAAAGATATGCTCAAAGTGATTATCTACAAGCCTTTCCTTCAAATAATAAAGCTAAAACCAACATATAATTTTAGTAGAATGCAACATTTTTTCTATTCGAATATTGCTATATCTCAGAGAGGTTTCTAACTTGTAATTAACCTAATATAAAAATTCAAACAATTGTAGTCCCAGTTTTTCGGCACGAAAATGCTAAGAGACAAGAAGCACATCAAATGTGCTAAAGTGTAGTTTAAACTTTAAGTGAATAAACAGTTGAAAACTTCGCACATCAAACAGATGACAGGGACTATCAAGAACGGAAAAAAATCTCTAATACATGTCCCTAATCCATATCAAGCAGTCACTCGGATGATTTCCACAAATTGAAAAGAAACCAAGCTATACATGTGAAAAGACAATTATTTTAATTGAGTTTAAATAATATATGGAACTCAATTTAACAGAACCTAAGCATCAAACATGATAGTCTTCTTATTAAGCTAATAGGAAATAACAATACTAAGAACAACTTAATAACACAAGCGTGAAACATTTGCCTGATCAATTTAAATCAAAAAGTAAACAACGTATGCAACACATAAAATTTTATATCATTATGCTGCTGGAGTTTTATACTTTAAATCTACTGTAATCTCACATCAATTTTCTTAAGTTTTAATCAGGTAATCTCAAGGGAAAAATACTAAGCTACAATACTAAATAAATATTCTTCTCCAAAAACAGAACTACACTAAGAAGTTGCCTCAAATACTCAATAAATCATCTTCTTAATACATAAATCCATAGCATAAAAGTTAAAGAAATATCATCAGAAATTATCCAAGACGCACTTCTAAAAAAATGAATCACATCCACTTTATTATTTGAACCAGAAGAAGGAATACCAAAGAAGATGGACAAATATTACTAGTTATATGACAATCGATATATGTTGGAGTCCTTTGTGACGACCCGACCGGTTGTCTTAAGAATTAACGCCCCGCTCCCCTATTAACTGCCTTCTCCAAAATTATTTATGCTATTTTGGTTTGCCGGGACGTTCAGTTTTGAGTTTCGGAAACTTTTGGGACACTTAGTCCCTAAATGAGAGCTTTAGTATTGGAAAATGGCCCGTAGTCGGAACAGTGTGAAGACGGCCTCGGAGTGTTCGTTTGTATTTTTTTTTGTTCTTTTTGTTTTTCTTTTGTTTTTTCATCCATCTGGAAATTCGAGGTTAGGAGCATATTCGGATAGTATTTTGGAGGTACGTAGCTAATTTATGCTTGAAATGCCGAAAGTTGAATTTTGGAAGTTTCCGGTTTAATAGTGAGATTTTGATCCGAGGGTCAGAATGGAATTCCGAGAGTTGCGGTATGTCATGACCCAAAATACCACCACAGACATCGTGATGTCACTTAGTCTCTAAGACTAAGTAAGCCGATTTTAATAACGATTCAAGCCATTTTAGAAAAAAAATAGAAACAAGTGTCGAAACCAACAGCGGAAATAGTTATAACAACTTCCCAAAACTGGTAATACTGAGTCACGAACTCTAACTGAATACATGCAATGATCTCAAAGATCGAATATACAATACTGTTTGAATAAGATTCGACAGTACAATAAAATAAAAAGACCCCAAGGAACTGCGACGACCAAGCAACTCTACCTTGAATCCTTGCGATCAACACACTTACTCCGTCCAAGTCTGATATCTCCAATACCTAGCTCTGTACAAAAATGTACAAATGTATAGTATGAGCACACCACAGTCGGTGCCCAGTAAGTATCAAGACTAATCTCGGTGGAGTAGTGATGAGGTACAGTCAAGACACTTACTAGTCAAATAACCTGTACAGTATAGCAATATACAATAGTACTGGAAAACAACTAGCAGTGATATAAAAATCAACGAGTGATATAAACAGTAAGGCAACAAGAACACTATAATTATTGTTCAACAACTAATGAATACAAGTACAACCAATTAACCAAGTCCTTCAATTGTAAATCTTTCACACATAAGTTTTTCAAATAATAATCCTTAGAATATAATCCTTTCCAATAAATATATTTGTACTTCCTTCGAATAATTATCTTTCAAATATAATTCTTCCAAATAAATATCTTCAGATATAATTATTTCAACAAGTCTGTTTCAAATATAATTCTTCCAAATGAATATCTTTCGAATAAAAATTCTTCCAAAAAAAGTCACCATGTGATATCTCATTTCAAATAAAAAAAATACGTGTCTTAGCCTATTTTCATATTTTCACGACATCTCGTGCCAATATTTTATCACAACCGCACGGATAACTCACGTGCCAAAAATAAATTCATCATATTTCCCTAGCACATCGTGCCCATATCATAATCCGCCCGAAAATATTCATAGGCTCATAATTTCAATACCGCACGGCAGAAACCTCGTGCATCACAATATCAACAATCGCACGACAGAAACCTCGTGCATCATAATATCCACAATCGCACGGCAGAAACCTCGTGCATCACAATATCAACAATCGTACGGTAGAAACCTCGTGCACCATCACAACAAGTACAACAATAACAATGACAATATATAAAAGAACACGACAAGGAATTCACAATACAACTTAAAACAATTACCAACACAATACCCCACATCATCACATATCATCCCCTGATAATAGACACCCTTATCTCTCCTATAGCCACCCTTATCGCTCTTATAATAGCCTCCCTTATCGCTCCTCCCAGACGATATCTCAACACACAAAATCACAGTGAAATGCCACCCTTATACCCACGTAATATCAACAATGGAATGCCACACTTATGTCCCCATAATAATAACTCAAATTACACAATAATTTACACGGAATATTATCACAACAATACCATATAATAATTCATATACAAAATTGCCCATAAGCCACAATCAATTCCAAAGATACAACAAAATCAATTAATTTCACAACGAAAAGCCCAAGGCTCCACGCAACGTATATAAAACCTCATAATAACAACACGAATGGAAAAATAATTTACCAAAGTACAACACCTTCTTTAATCAAAATTTTTTATAATTATATTAATGCCTCTTCTTACCTTATTTAGTTAATTATTTGCGGATGGGAAATCAATAATAAAATTATTTCTAGGAAATATAAAATCACCAAACACATGGAATTCACATAAATTCCAAGTAGAAATCACACCAAATTATCATATAAATACAAACTCGACAAACAAAGAATGAAGCATGACAATCAAGGATTTACTAAGTGTCAACCATTTTCAATTAGATACATACGGGCGTCTACAAATTTTAACCGATATAATTTGCACATATAAATCAAGTACGTACTCGTTACCTCGCGTACATGGTTTTCAATCACACAACTTCCACATAAGACTCAAAGCCTAAGGGGTAATTCCCTCATACAAGGTTAGGCAAGATACTTACCTTTTTGAAGTTAGGCTGATATTCTACAATAGCGTTCTTGCTTGAATTGACCTCCGGATAGCTCCAATCTATCCAAATTAATTGTATAATTTCATTAAAATTCATTGGAAACAATTCAGGATAATATAACGTTGACTTAAACTTTATTCTAAAAAGTCAACCAAAAGTCAACGCGGGACCCGCCTCTCGGAACCCGACATAATTTTTACGAAATTTGAACACCTATTCCGATACTAGTTCAACCATACCAATTTTATTAACTTCCGACATCGGATTGGCTTTCAAATCTTAAATTTTTATTTTTGAAAGATTTGCTAAAAATATGATTTTCTTCCATAAATTCATGGATTCATGATGTAAATGAGTATGGAATCATGAAATATAATCAATATAGGATAAGGAACACTTACCCCTCAATATTTTTTTCGTGAAAATCATCCAAAATTACCCAAGAATCGAGCTCCAAAAATTCCAAAATGAAATGGCGAAATGACTGATTTTTGTGATTAAATGTTTCTGTCCATCCGTCACTAAAAGCCATTTTCGTCACTAAAAGTCGTCACTAAAAGTCTACTAGAAACAACTTTACCAGCCCTTATTCAATTGATCATAATTTTCTGTAAAAATGTCCAAATGATGGACGGTTTAACTATCTGGAAACTAGAATATAAGGGCTATAACTTTCATATTTTGCAATATTTCAGATTCCTTATAAATTTCGAGATATAAGCTTCCAAAGTAGCCTCCTCGCATCAGACATTTCTGAAAAATTTTCAAAACAGCTTGACTAGCCTTTATTCAATCAAGCATAACATTCTGTACAAATGTTCAAATGATTAATGGTTTTACTTTCTGGAAACTAGAATGCAAGATCTACAACTTTCATGTTTTGCAAATATTCATATGTCTTACAGATTTTGAGATACAAGCTTCCGAAGTAGGCTCCACGATTGCACAGTGCTGTCCAAAGCTTCTGCAGCAGAAATTTTAGCAACTTCAACAAGGCGCCAAACGATCCGAACCCCATCCGAAACTTATCCAAGCCACTCAGGACCTTGTCCATATGTACCAATAAGTCCTGTAATATAACACGGGCATGCTCAAGGCCTTAAATAACATCAAACAACATCCAAACTACAAATCTATGACGACCCGACCCGTCGTCTCATGAGTTACTGCCCCGTTTTCCCCATTTTCTGCTCCTTTATGCTTTATTATCTGTGTTTGGTGTGATCGAGTTATTTTGGATTGGTTTGGTAGGAAATGTGTGACGACCCAACCCGTCGTCTCATGAGTTACCGCCCCGTTTCCCCTATTTTTTGCTTCTTTATGCTTCGTTATCAGTGTCTTGTGTGATCAAGTTAGTTCAAATTGATTTTGAAGGAAATGAGATACTTAATCTCTTTAAGGAAAGCTTAGTTTAAAAAAGTCAACCGGATGTTGACCTACGAGTTAGAGGGCTCGGATGTGATTTTCGGTTATTCGGTTAGCTTCAAGGGATGATTTGTGACTTAGGGATGTGATCGGAAGTGATTTTGGAGTTTCGTAGAATTAGGCTTGAATTGGCAAAGTTAGTATTTTGGCGAATTCCGATTGATAGGTGAGATTTTGATTCGAGGGTTGGAATGGAATTCCGAGAGTTGCAGTAGCTTTGTTGGGTGATTTGGGATGTGTGTGCAAAATTTCAGGTCATTTGGAGGTGATTTGGTTGGGTTTTTGATCGAATGTGTGTTTCGAAAGTTTTTGAAGAAGTTAGGCTTGAATTCGATATAATTTGATGGTTTTGGTGTTGTTTGAGGTGTTTTAATGATTGGAACAAATTTGAATGATGTTATAGAAGGTGTTGGTGCTTTTGGTTGAGGTCCCGGGGGCCTCGGGATGACTTCAGATGGTTAACGGGAAGTTTTGAATTTGTGCTATTCAATTTTGCTGCTGCTTCTGGTATTTTCGCTTTTGCAGAACTGGGACCGCAGAAGCGGTATCGCAGGAGCGGAGAAGGAAGTCACAGAAGCAAGAAGTCTTGCAGATGAGGAAGGGGAGGTCGCAGGTGTGAGATTTGGCTTTGGAAGCTGATTCCGCAGAAGCGGACGAGGAGCTGCATCTACGGTATCGCAGAAGCGACATTGGTATCGCAGAAGCGGAAGTCAGGGGTGAGGCAGGAAGCACAAGTGCGGAATGGGTACCGCATCTGCGGAGTCGCAGATGCGACTTGTTGACTGCAGATGCGGGATTTGAGGCTTTAAGTGGAATCCGCAAATGCGAAGAAATTACCGCATAAGCAGTCCCACAAAAGCGGGTAATTGACCGCATGTGCGGTTTCGACTGGGCAGATGTATATATGCTTCTTCTTCGTGAATTTTGAAGGGTAGTTCATTTTTAACTCGGGTTTGGAGAATTATGGGCGATTTTGAAGAGTGTTTTCAAGGAGATTCGATAAGGTAAGGATTTTTGGACTTAAAACATGATTTTATGGTGCAAATACATGGATTAGGGCTGAATACTTAAGAAATTAATTGTCAAAAATGGTGGTTTAGGGCGTGAACTTAAGAGAGCAAAAATTGGGATTTAAGGGGTCATTTGGACTCCGATTTTTGGGTTCTTTATATGTATAGGCTCGTGGCGAATAAGGAACCCGTTGGTGTAAGACTTTCTAAGTTTCGTTAAGTGGGATCGAGGCTCGGGTTTTGCCAATTTTGGGATTTTTAATATTTTCCGATTGTTTTCGATTGGGTATTGTTCCTTTGGCATATTGTCATGTATTCGTTGTGGTTTTGGTCAGATTCGACGTGCGAGGAGGCCGATTTGAGAGGCAAGGGCATAGCGAGCTAGAGTTTTGGCCGGCTTGAGGTGAGTAATGAATGTAAATGATGCCCTGAGGGTTTGAAACCCTGGATTTGCACATCATAGTGCTATATTGAGGTGACTTGCACGCCGGGTAGCGAGCGTGGGGCAGAGCACCGTTGGGGATTGTGACTTGGTCAGTCCCGATTGATGAATTTACTGCGTATTTGACTGAAATTTACTTGATATCATCATTATTTGGATAAATTGTCATATTTGGGCTTCGTGCCAATGGTTTGGACCCTTCTGGGGTTGTTATTTCTGTTTCCTGACTATTTTGACAAAATACTTGAACTCAGCCTTATTGTTAAAAACTGTTTTGCAAACTCAGCCACTTTTGCTCAGATTTGAAACTTAAATGATATTTCTAACGATGTTTTGGGCTGAGAACTACTATTTTATTATTGCCGTGGGCTTTTGTGATTCTAGACTAAGTATGGGATCGGGCTACACGCCGCAACAGTATTATATTGATAATGATATGAGGACGAGGGCCTAGTTGATGCCACGAGATGGCTTGCTGTATTTATAGATTACAATGTGCTTATCTAGGATTTCTTTTTCTCAGTCTTTATTTATGTTTATTATTCACTAGGTCGGAGTACTCACATTACTCCCTGCACCTTGCGTGCAGATCCAGGTGCATCTGAGACTGTTGATGACTTCCAGCTGGGTAGTACATATCCGGGAGCATCAAGGTAGCTGCATGACGTCCGCAGCCCTGATCTACCTTTATCTATTTGTTTCATTCTGTACTTCTTTAGAACGATATGTAGTAGGTTAATTTTCATGTATTAGAGGCTCAGACTTGTGACACCGGATTCTTTGGGCTATGTAGTATTATTATTATTTGGGATTCCACATGTTTTTAACTCTAATTCAGATTTTCAGTATTATGACTTAGTAAATTATACGTGTTAATTAATCATGAACTGTATCGAAATGGTTAACGTTGTTAAATTGGTCGGGCTTGCCTAGCAGTGTGTTGGGCGCCATCACGATCGGGGTTGGGGTCGTAACAAAATGACACACTTAGTCTCTTTAAGGAAAGCTTAGTTTAGAAAAGTCAACCGGATTTTTACCTATGAGTTAGAGGGCTCGGATGTGATTTCTAGTGATTCGGTTAGCTTCGGGGGATAATTTGTGACTTTGGGGTGTGATCGGAAGTGATTTTAGAGGTCCGGTATAGAATTAGGCTTGAATTGGCGAAGTTAGTATTTTGGCGAATTCTGGTTGATAGGTGAGATTTTGATTTGAGGGTCGGAATAGAATTCCGAGAGTTGCTATAGCTTCGTTAAGTGATTTGGGACGTGTGTGTAAAATTTCAGGTCATTCGGAGGTGATTTGGTTAGGTTTTTGATCGAATGCGTGTTTCAAAAGTTTTAGAAGAACTTAAGCTTGAATTCGATGTAATTTGATAGTTTTGGTGTTATTTGAGGTGTTTTAATGATTGGAATAAGTTTGAATGATGTTATAGGAAATGTTGGTGCTTTTGGTTGAGGTCCCGGGGGGCCTCGGGGTGATTTCGGATGGTTAACGAGAAGTTTTGGGCTTGTGCTATGCAAATTTGCTGCTGCTTCTGGTATTTTCGCTTTTGCGGAATTAGGACCACAGAAGCGGTATCGCAGGAGGGAGGAGGAAGCTGCAGAGGCGGAGTCATAGGTGCAAAAGGGAAGCCGCAGGTGCGAGTCTTGGGCTTGGCAGTTGTTTCCGCAAAAGCGGACGAGGAGCCACATCCACGTTGGGCACAGATGCGGAAGTTTAGTCACAGAAGCGATCCCTGGGAGCTTAAGTGATTTTCACAGAAGCGGTACTGCAAAAGCGGATTTTTGGACCGCAGATACGGTTTTGCCTGGGCAGAGATATTAAAGTTCATCTTCGCGAATTTTTGAAGGGTTTCTCATTCTAACTTCAGACTTGGAGAATTGTGGGCGATTTTGAAGAGGGCTTTCAAGGAGTTTCGATAAGGTAAGGATTTATAGACTTAAAACACGATTTTATGGTGCAAAATACATGGATTAGAGATGAAAACTTAAGAAATTAATGGACAAAAATGGTGGTTTAGGGCTTGAAACATAAGAGAGGAAAAATTGGGATTTGTGGGGTCATTTGGACTCCGATTTTGGTGTTGTTTATATGTATAGACTCGTGGCGAGATAAGGAACCTGTTGATGTGAAAATTTTTGAGTTTCAAGAAGTGGGCCCGAGGCTCGGGTTTTGCCAATTTCAGGATTTTAAATATTTTTTCGATTGTTTTCGATTGGGTATTGTTCCTTTGGCATATTGTGACGTATTCGTTGTGGTTTTGGTCAGATTCGACGTGCGAGGAGGCCGATTTGAGAGGCAAGGGCATAGCGAGCTAAAGCTTTAGCCGATTTAAGGTGAGTTAACTCTATTTCAGATTTCCAGTATTATGACTTAGTAAATTATCCGTGTTAATTAATCATGAACTGTATAGAAAGGGTTAAGGTTGTTAAATTGGTCGGGCTTGCCTAGCACTGTGTTGGGTGCAATCACGACCGGGGTTTGGGTCGTGATAAGTTGGTATCGGAGCTTAGGTTACTTGGTCTCGCGAGTCATGAGCCGGTTTAGTAGAGTCTCGCGGATCGGTACAGAGACATCTGTATTTATCCTCGAGAGGTTGCAGAACCTCTAGAAAACTTCACATTCTTGAAATTCTTATCGTGCGGCTTTGTTGAACTGAGAACTAAACTTCTATTATTTTATTCTCTCACAGATGGTGAGGACACGAGCTACCGGATGTGGAAGACGACCACTAGTACCACCCACTGAGGCCACCAGAGGTCGTGGGCGCGGTTGTGGTCGTGGCAGAGTCAGAGCAGCCGGGGCAGCACCTGCTGATCCACCAGTTGCCCCAGCTCAGGATCAGGCTTCAGCTGTGGACACTCCAGCAGCACCTGTTCATGCACCAGCTGTGCCTATCGTGATTCCGGGTCTTCAGGAGACCTTGGCATAGATCTTATCAGTTTGCACTGGCCTGGCTCAGGCAGTTTCAGCTACCACAACAGCAGCTACTTCACAGGCCGGGAGAGGCAATCAGACCCCCGCTGCTCGCACACCTGAGCAAGTAGTAGAGGGATTTCAGATGCCGGGAGTACCTCCAGCTCAACCGGTTGCACCAGTTCAGGACTTCGTGGTTCCACATATGCCAGACGATGAGCAGTGTCATCTTGAGAGGTTTGGTAGGCTCCAACCTTCAACATTCAGTGGTGGTGAGGGCGAGGATGCCCAGGGTTTTCTGGACAAGTGTCCGCGTATGCTCCGTACAACAGGGATTCTTGAGTCGAGTGCTGTGGCATTTACTACCTTCCAGTTCTCGGGGGTTGCTTTTACCTGGTGGGAGGATTTTGAGAGGCGTAGGCCTATTGGTGCAGCACCCCTTACCTGGAAGCAGTTCTCCGCTCTCTTCTTGGAGAAATATGTACCGCAGTCCCTCAGAGAGGAGCTGCGTAGGCAGTTTGAGTGGTTGAATCAGGGGGATATGACAGTGATCCAGTATGAGATGAGGTTTCACAGTTGGCCCGTCATGCTATTTTGATGATTCCATTGGATCGTGAGAGGATTGGGAGATTTGTGGATGGCCTTAACTACCATCTTTGTATTCTGATGACTAGAGAGAGAGTTTTGCGTGCTACATTTGGGGAGGTGGTGGATATCGCTCGTGAGGTCGAGTTAGTTCATCATAGAGAGCGAGAGGAGAGGGAGGCCAAGAGGCCTCGAGGATCAAGCAGTTTCAGTGGTTCTCCGTCGAGGGGCTAGGTCCAGCGTGGTAGAGGTCGTTCTTTTAGGCTTTCTCATTCAGCCCGCCCAGAGTATCGTGGGGCATCTTCAGACCGTGGTCATTATGGGTTCCAACATGGTCTATCTTCACTCAGCACTATCCCTGCTTAGAGTTCATCTCATGCCTCATCAGCTCAAGGTTCTTCTACACCGAGTGCATCTGCTAGTCACTCTGGTGCGAGGGTTTCCCTTCAGTCCCCATCTCCAGCACCGAGTAGTTGTTATGAGTGCGGAGAGGTTTGGCATATGAGGAGGTAGTGCCCTCGACTTCGTGGTGGTCAGTCTTAGCAGTGGGATCAGCCCTCGACTTCTGCTCCAGTTAGTTCACCACCCGCTCCGTCAGCTAGGGGTAGAGGTCAGGCAGCCAGGGGTCTCCCTAGAGGTGGAGGTCGATCAGGTGGTGGCCAGGCTCGTTTTTATGCTATGCCAGGCATGACAGATGCCATTGCTTCAGATGCTTTCATTACATGTATTGTTTCAGTCTGCCACAGAGATGCCTCTGTATTATTTGATCCTGGTTCCACCTATTCATATGTGTCTTCATATTTTACTCGTTATTTGGGTACGCCTCGGGAGTCTGTTTCTTTACCTGTTTATGTGTCTACCCCGGTGGGTGATACTGTAGTTGTGGACCGTGTGTACCGGTCATGTGTGGTGATTATTGGTGGTCTGGAGACCCGAGTTGATCTATTGCTATTGAGCATGGTGTACTTTGATGTTATTTTGGGCATGGATTGGCTATCTTCGTGTCATGCTATTCTAGATTGTCATGCTAAGATAGTCACTTTGGCTATGTTGGGTGTACCGCGAATCGAGTGGCATGGTATGACTGATTATGTCCCTAGTAGAGTTATTTCTTTCTTGAAGGCCCAACATATGGTTGGGAAGGATTGTCTTTCCTATTTGGCGTTTGTGAGGGATGTTGGAGCTGAGACTCTTAGAATTAATTCTGCTCCAGTTGTGAGGGATTTTCCCGATGTATTTCCTGCAGACCTGCTGGGCATGCCATCAGATAGGGATATTGATTTTGGTATTGATATGGTGCTGGGCACTCAGCCCATTTCCATTTCGCCCTATCGTATGGCACCAACGGAGTTGAAATAACTGAAGGAGCAGCTTCAGGAGCTCCTGGATAAGGGGTTCATTCGGCCGAGTGTGTCACCATGGGGTACGCCAATTCTGTTTGTGAAGAAGAAGGATGACACAATGAGAATGTGCATTGACTACAGGTAATTGAACAAAGTAACAATGAAGAACAAGTATCCCTTGCCTCGCATTGATGATTTATTTGACTAGCTTCAGGGAGCGAGGGTGTTTTCCAAGATTGATCTCCGTTTGGGTTTATCACCAGTTAAAGATCAGGGATTCAGATATTCATAAGACTGCTTTCAGGACTAGATATAGTCACTGTGAGTTTCTTGTCATGTCTTTCGGGCTGACCAATGCCCCAGCAACGTTCATACATCTGATGAATAGTGTATTTCGGTCTTATCTGGATTCGTTTGTTATCATGTTCATTGATGATATCCTGGTATACTCACGTAGTTAGGATGAGCATGCGGAGCATTTGAGAGTGGTATTGCAGAGATTGAGGGAGGAGAGGCTTTATGCAAAGTTCTCCAAGTGTGAGTTCTGGCTCGGTTCAGTGGCTTTCTTGGGACACATGGTGTCCAACGAGGGTATTCATGTTGACTCGAAGAAGATAGAGGCGGTGCAGAGTTGGCCTAGACCATCCTCTGCCACAGAGATTCGTAGCTTCCTTGGTTTGGTAGGATAATTTTCATTCATTACATTGCCCTTGACCAAGTTGACTTAGAAGGGTGCTCTATTTGTATGGTCGGACGAGTGTGAGGAGAGCTTTCAGAAGCTCAAGATAGCTTTGACCACAACTCCAGTGTTGGTTTTGCCATCAGTTTCAGGTACTTATACAGTGTATTATGATGCTTCGAGAGTTGGGATTGGCTATGTATTGATGCAGGAGGGTAGAGTTATTGCTTATGCTTCTCGTCAGTTGAAGCCCCGCGAGAAGAACTACCCTGTCCATAATTTGGAGTTGGCTACTATAGTTCATGCATTAAAGATTTGGAGGCATTACTTGTATGGCGTATCTTGTGGGGTATTCACTAATCATCGCAGTCTTCAGCATTTGTTCAATCAAAAGGACCTCAATTTGAGGCAGCGGAGGTGGCTAGAGTTGCTTAAGGATTATGGTATTACTATTCTGTATCATTCGGGAAAGGCCAATGTAGTGGCCGATGCTTTGAGCCAAAAGGCAGTGAGTATGGGGAGCTTGGCGTACATTCTAATTGAGGAGAGGCCATTTGTAGTTGATGTTCAGGCCTTGGCCAATCAGTTTGTTAGACTAGATATTTCATAGCCCAGTGGGGTGTTGGCATGTGTGGTTTCTCGGTCTTCCTTATATGATCACATTAGAGAGCGCCAGTATGATGATCCGCATTTGCTTGTCCTTATGGATAGAGTTCAGCATGATAATGCCAGAGACGTGACCATTGGTGATGATGGTGTGTTAAAGATGCAGGGCCAGATTTGCGTGCCCGATTTGGATGGGCTGCGGGAGTTGATATTGGAGGAGGCCCATAGCTTGCGGTATTCCATTCATCCGGGTGCTGCGAAGATGTATAAGGATCTTAGACGACACTATTGGTGGCGGAGGATGAAGAGAGATATTGTGGAGTTTGTAGCTCGGTGTCTCAATTGTCAGCAGGTGAAATATGAGTATCAGAGACCGGGTAGCTTACATCAGCAGATGGTTATTCCTGAGTGGAAGTGGGAGAGGATCACTATGGATTTTGTTACCGGACTCCCACGGACTTTGAAGAAATTCAATGCTATTTGGGTGATTGTAGATAAACTGACCAAGCCCACGCACTTCATTCCTATTTGTACTACTTATTCTTTAGAGCAGCTGGCAGAGTTATATATTCGGGAGATTTTTCGGTTGCATGGTATCCCAGTTTCCATCATATCAGATCGGGGCACTCAGTTTACTTCCCAGTTTTAGAAGTCGGTTCAGCAAGAGTTGGGCACTCAGGTGCAGTTGAGCATAGCTTTTCACTCTCAGACAGACGGCTAGTCCGAGTGCACTATTCAGATATTAGAGGATATGATACACACCTGTGTTATTGATTTCGGAGGGTCATGGGATTAGTTTCTACCGCTTGCAGAGTTTGCCTACAACAACTATCAGTCCAACAATCAGATGGCACCGTATGAGGCTTTGTATGGGAGACGATGTAGATCTCCAGTTGGTTAGTTTGAGCCCGGTGAGGCTAGGCTATTGGGGATAGATTTGGTTCAGGATGCTTTGGATAAGGTAAAGGTAATTCAGGAGAGACTTCGTGCGGCGCAGTTGAGGCAAAAAAGCTATGCGGACCGGAAAGTTTGAGATGTATCCTACATGGTTGGTGAGAAGGTCCTGTTGAAGGTTTCGCCCACGAAGGGTGTTATGAGATTCGGAAAGAAAGGAAAGTTGAGTCTTTGATTTATTGGGCCCTTTGAGGTACTTAGGAGGATTCGGGAGGTGGCTTATGAGCTTGCCTTGCCACCCAGCTTGTCGAGTGTGCATCCAGTTTTCCATGTTTCTATGCATCAGAAGTATATTAGGGACCCGTCCCATGTTCTAGATTTCAGTACGGTTCAATTGGTGGGTGATTTGACTTATGATGTAGAGCTAGCAGCCATATTAGAGCGTCGGGTTCGAAAGTTGAGGTCAAAGGATGTTGCTTCGCTGAAGGTGTAGTGGAGAGGTCGGCCCATAGAGGAGGCTACCTGGGAGACCGAGCGGGAGATGCGGAGCAGATATCCCCA
Organism: Nicotiana glauca; assembly: GCA_026770625.1. NCBI lineage: Eukaryota > Viridiplantae > Streptophyta > Magnoliopsida > Solanales > Solanaceae > Nicotiana > Nicotiana glauca. The sequence continues at coordinate 36,067 of MU765750.1, read as the reverse complement.
CATGTTTGAGGCTTCAGGTATGTTTCTTGACTCGCTCGAGGACGAGCATTTATTTAAGTTGAGGAAAATGTGACGACCCGACCCATCGTCTCATGAGTTACCGCCCCATTTTCCCCATTTTCTGCTCCTTTATGCTTCATTATCTGTGTTTGGTGTGATCAAGTTGTTTTGGATTGGTTTGGTAGGAAATGAGACACTTAGTCTCTTTAAGAAAAGCTTAGTTTGGAAAAGTTAATTGAATGTTGACCTATGAGTTATAGGGATCGGATGTGATTTTCGGTGGTTCGGTTAGCTTCGGGGGATGATTTGTGACTTAGGGGTGTGATCGGAAGTGATTTTGGAGGTCCGGTGTAGAATTAGGCTTGAATTGGCGAAGTTAGTATTTTGGCGAATTCTGGTTGATAGGTGAGATTTTGATCCGAGGGACAGAATGGAATTCCGAGAGTTGCTGTAGCTTTGTTAAGTGATTTGGGATGTGTGTGTAAAATTTCAGGTCATTCGGAGGTGATTTGGTTGGGTTTTTGATCGAATGCGTGTTTCGGAAGTTTTAGAAGAACTTAGGATTGAATTCGATGTAATTTGATGGTTTTGGTGTTGTTTGAGGTGTTTTAATGATTGGAACAAGTTTGAATGGTGTTATAGTAGTTGTTGGTGCTTTTGGTTGAGGTCCCGTAGGGGCCTCGGGGTGATTTCGGATGGTTAACGAGAAGTTTTGGGCTTGTGCTATTCAAATTTGCTGCTGCTTCTGGTATTTTCGCTTTTGCGGAATTAGGACCACAGAAGTGGTATCGCAGAAGGGAGGAGGAAGCTGCAGAGGCGGAGTCACAGGTGCAAAAGGGGAGCCGCAGGTGCGAGTCTTGGGCTTGGTAGTTGTTTCCGCAGAAGCGGACGAGGAGCCACATCCACGTTGGGCACAGATGCGGAAGTTTAGTTACAGAAGCGATCCCTGGGAGCTTAAGTGATTTCCGTAGAAGTGGAACTTTGGCTGCAAAAGTGGTGCTGCAAAAGCGGATTTTTGGACCGCAGATGCGGTTTTGCCTGGGTAGAGATATTAAAGTTCATCTTCGCGAATTTTTGAAGGGTTTCTCATTCTAACTTCGGACTTGGAGAATTGTGGGCGATTTTGAAGAGGGCTTTCAAGGAGGTTCGATAGGGTAAGGATTTTTGGACTTAAAACATGATTTTATGGTGCAAAATACATGGATTAGGGCTGAAAACTTAAGAAATTAATGGACAAAAATGATGGTTTAGGGCTTGAAACTTAAGAGAGCAAAAATTGGGATTTGTGGGGTCATTTGGACTCCGATTTTGGTGTTCTTTATATGTATAGACTCATGGAGAGATAAGGAACCCATTGATGTAAAACTTTTTGATTTTCGAGAAGTGGGCCCAGGGCTCGGGTTTTGCCAATTTCGGGATTTTTAATATTTTTTCGATTATTTTTGATTGGATATTATTCCTTTGGCATATTGTGACGTATTCGTTGTGGTTTTGGTCAGATTCGACGTGCGAGGAGGCCGATTTGAGAGGCAAGGGCATAGCGAGCTAGAGCTTTAGCCGGTTTGAGGTGAGTAATGAATGTAAATGATGTCCTGACGGTTTGAAACCCCGGATTTGCACATCGTAGTGTTATATTGAGGTGAGACACGCTCTTGATGATGAGCGCGGGGTCGTTTACTATTGGGGATTTGACTTGGACCGTCCTGAGTGATGTTTTTACCGTGTATTTGATTGAAACTTACTTGATATCATCATTATTTGGACTAATTGTCATATTTGGGCTTCGAGCCAACGGTTTGGACCCTTCAGGGATTGTTATTTCTGTGTCCTCACTATTTTGACATAATACTTAGACTCAACACTATTGTTTAAACTGTTTTGCAAACTCAGTCACTTTTACTCAGATTTGAAACCTAAATGATATTTTTAACGATGTTTTGGGCTGAGAACTACTATTTTATTATTGCTGAGGGCTTATGTGAATTCTGGACTGAGTATGGGATTGGGTTGCGCGCCGCTGAGTATGGGGTTGGGTTGCGCGCCGCATCAGTATTATATTGATATTGATATGAGGCTGTTGATGCCACGAGATGGCTTGATATTGCGCTTGGGCCTTAAGGGGACCCTCCCGGAGTCTGCACACCCCCAGTGAGTGCCGTCGATGATAAATAAATGGAACGGGCTGCACGCTACAGCGGGTACTAGAGAGTACCGTACTATGTGTTGCATTTCTTATTTGACTGTCATCTATTTGTTTATCTGCTGCAACATTTCCATAATTTGTTTTCACTGGTTTACTAATTTTATACTACTTGGTTTAAATTGCCGTATTTATTGATTACAATGTGTCTATCCAGGATTTCTTATTCTCAGCCTTTATTTATGTTTATTACTCACTGTGTCGGAGTACTCACATTCCCTGCACCTTGCGTGCAGATCCAGGTGCATCTGAGACTGTTGAGGACTTCCAGTTGGGCAGCACATATTCGGGAGCATCAAGGTAGCTGCATGACTTTCGCAGCCCTGATCTTCCCTTTATCTTATTGCTTTATTACGTACTTCTTTAGAACGATATGTAGTAGGTTGATACTCATATATTAGAGGCTCAGACTTGTGACACCGGATTCTTCGGGCTATGTAGTAATATTGTTAATTGGGATCCCGCATGTTTTAACTCTATTTTAGATTTCCAGTATTATGACTTAGTAAATTATCCATGTTAATTAATCATGAACTGTATAGAAAGGGTTAAGGTTGTTAAATTGGTTGGGCTTGCCTAGCAGTGTGTTGGGCGCCATCACGATCGGGGCTGGGGTCGTGACAGAATCGCACCTCGAATCGAATTATGAGTTTATGAATTTCCAAATTCTATAGTTTGCGTTTAAACATATCAAATCAATCCGGAATGACTTTAAATTTTGCACACAATTCATAAATGACATAAAGAAGATGTTCCAATTTTCAAAATTGAATTTCGATCCCGATATCAAAAATTCAACCCCCCGATCAATCTGTCCAAAATCTTTTATTTTCTAACTTTCGCCATAATGCGTCGAATTGTCCTACGAACTTTCAAATCCAAATTTGAACATTTTCCTAAGTCCTAAATTTCCATACGAAGCTGTTGGCATCATCAAAATTCCATTCTGGGGTCGTTTGCCCAAAAGTCAACTTTTCGGTCAACTCTTTCCATTTAAGCTTCAAAATGAGAACTATTCCTTAAATTTAACTCCGAATCTTTCGAAAACCAAACTCGATCCCACATGCGGGTCATAATATTTATTACGAAGCTGCTCGAGATCTTGAGTTGCTGAACGAGGCATTAATTCTTAAAACGACAAGTCGGGTCGTTACATTCTCCCCCTCTTAAAATGTACGTTCGTCCTTGAACGTGCCAAGAATTATTCTGATGACATTAAATTACTGAGTGCATCATTTCACACATGCTCACGGGTGATTCTACGTCATCATAAATTTAGCAAGGGTCCAAAAACACCATTTCAGTTGAGATTATTTCTTTTATCAACATTTATAAGCTTTAAAGCCAATTCCTTACACTCCAATCAAATTTCAAAAAGTCTGACTTTCACATCAACGCACCGTATTAGTCTCAAATGGCTATAGCCACTTGTGCCTATGCATACATCAACATTTTTAATAGCGCTTAAGTACTTTTCCGGGGTGTTACATTCTCCCCTACTTAGTATCATTCGTTCTCAAATGAGAAGTAGAGTTCGGCCTCAAACACATAACATAACTTATCTATTTCTTCGCACATCTCAATGTCCTAAATTTTTCTAACTCCCAAATTTTTCAAAAATTTCGGCAGAGCCTCCCCTATAATTGGGCCTATTCACCTGCCACAACTCCTAACAACACATCCACAACCCAATAAAGCACCACAATGTATATATCAATAAAATTAATAACACTTACAACCAATCGTGAGGCACGAAAACCTCATCATTATTTACCCGAATAAACAAGTCACATTTAACGCCACCTGGGCACTCACCTCGTAGGTCAAAACTCAATAGTTACAATACAAATATGGCTAAATATGCACAGAATCACATAAAAAATTATCAAATAAGCCTAACAGGCATGACTCCCTGTTAATACTACAATACAAATTTAAATTTCATAAAGGGAGAATTTAAACATATGAAATTTTCACCACAAGGATCTGGTCCTTATATAACTTCCACCGCGGCTTGTAGTCCTTTTTAAATATTTCACAGCATATAAAAATTGTGAGGATCTTGTCCTCAACTCTACATCACAAGTATTTGCACATTGTGCCAACTGAATTCTTTCCATTTCTTTTCTTTCTTCTCGTAAATTTCGATAAACATCATGACACAGAATGAACCCCCATACTAATAGGGCATATAATTCATAAAAATTGAAATCAATTATTCTAATCACATCATATCCACTGTATTGAGTAATGCAAAGTCATTTTTGGACTTACATCTCTCAATGGTGTAAAAATAAAAATTATATACACAGGCTAACATCATCAAATCTCCCAACAGGGATAAACATAAAAGTGGCTCACAAAATTACGATGCTCACCCATAAGCAGAGCATAATAGGAGGACTCACCTCAATTTTCAGAATCAAATCAAATTAAGGAAAAATATCCTTTTTATAATAATCAAAATCATACCTGTAACGACACCATCTGGTGTAGTGGCCTCAGCCACACCATAACAATTATATAAATGAGTTGGGCCTCCACCTCTTAGGCGCCATCTACCAGCTTGTTCTCCATCTCTAACTTGTAGTGTATGTAGATTAGCAACTACAATGGAGTGTGTGGACTGAGTGTTCTGATGAAATAGATTTATCCCAAGTCTCAGACAATTTCTCATGATGTTCGTAGTATCACAACATTCATAACAACCCATCTGCCATTCGGCTGCTCACACTGAGTCTGTGTCGGATAACTAGAATAACCATTGAAGGAATCCTATGCCAATGGTGCATTAAAAGATGACTGCCCCATGAGAGTGCCCTAATTCACTAGAGCACTACCAGTATTCTGAAATTATTTCCATGTCCCCGTCGATACTAAAATGTAGAATTATTATGGACACAAGAATGTCGGAAATCCCAACATCATCCCACACAAATCTCAGCTTTACTCATATACAAGTTTCAGACAACCTTTGAATACCACATAAATACATCTCAGGCCAAAACTGCTATGACACATGACCCCACAATTTGATCGTTAATAGTGGACTCCCTTCACTTGGCACGAAGCCATAAGACACATTTTGATAATCCACAATACTAAATTTTATTGCTCGTATGACACCATCATAAGACACCTCAAGCCATTTATTTGGCGCATGTCATCCTCATGACAGTTAAACTCGCTTTCTCTAGTGTCTTGTCTTGCTAATATGTACCCTTCGCTAAATAGAAATCCCATCCAAGCCACATTGTATCTAATACCACCAACTATCTTCGGATCACATCCACCTCATTACCATGCCACGGTTGTGATGATTAGGCAACTAATTAAGCCTTCTTAAGATCATACTTATGACCCAGATGTCAGAACCTGTTGCACCCCATGTACACAACTGAATGATCTTTTAATACTTTCGCATTATCGATATGGATAACATGCAGTAACAATGGTTGAGCAATCCTAGCTCCCTTATAACCCCTCTATAGTATCACGAACAGTTAGTGCATAGTTGATACCGATTGCACAATTTCATACACTAATGGATGCAAATAAACATATGACATATGCTTCTAGCTGAATAAATGCCTCACGATAAGGAATGAAAGAACGTCGTGATGGCACTTAGTCTCTAAGACTAAGTAAGCCGATTTTAATAACGATTCAAGCCATTTTTTTTAAAATAGAAACAAGTGTCGAAACCAACAACGGAAATAGTTTTAACAACTTCCCAAGACTGGTAATACTGAGTCACAAACTCTAACTGAATACATGCAATGATCTCAAGGATCGAATATACAATACTGTTTGAATTAGAGTCCACAGTACAATAAAATAGAAAGACCCCAAGGAACTGCGACGACCAAGAAACTCTATCTTGAATCCTTGCGATCAACACACTAACTACGTCCGAGTCCGATATCTCCAGTACCTAACTCTGTACAAAAATATACATAAGTATAGTATGAGCACACCACAGTCGGTGTCCAATAAGTATCAAGACTAACCTCGGTGGAGTAGTGAAAAGGTACAGTCAAGACACTTACTAGTCAAATAACCTGTGCAGTATAGCAGTATACAATAGAACTGGAAAACAAGTAGCAGTGATACAAAAATCAACCAGTGATATAAACAGCAAGGCAACAAGAACACTATAATTATTGTTCAACAACTAATGAATACAAGTACAACTAATTAACCAATTCCTTCAAATGTAAATCTTTCACCCATAAGTTTTTCAAATAATAATCCTTCGAATATAATCCTTTCCAATAAATATATTTGTACTTCCTTCGAATAATTATCATTCAAATATAATTCTTCCAAATAAATATCTTCAGACATAATTATTTCAACAAGTCTGTTCCGAATATAATTCTTCCAAATGAATATCTTTCGAATAAAATTCTTCCAAGAGAAGTCACCATGCGACACCTCATTTCAAATAAACAAATACGGGTCTCAGCCCATTTTCATATTCTCACGGCACCTTGTGCCAATATTTCTATCATAACCGCACGGACAACTCACGTGCCAAAAATAAATTCATCATATTTCCCTGGCACATCGTGCCCATATCATAATCCGCCCGAAAATATTCATAGGCTCATAATTTCAATACCGCACGGCAGAAACCTCGTGCATCACAATATCAACAATCGCACGGCAGAAACCTCGTGCATCACAATATCAACAATCGCACGGCAGAAACCTCGTGCATCACAGGATCAACAACCGCAAGGCAGAAACCTCGTGCATCACAGTCTCAAGTACGACACAACAAATGACAATATATACAGGAACAAAGCAAGAGAATCAACTCAGGTATTTTCGTTCACCAAAGAGACGGTACAACTGTCTCACAAGGAATAACCGTAACAGAGAAATACTAAGTGCAATGAGAACAACTCAACAAGGGAGAAATAATACGAAACAACGATTCCATAATACTCAGTTCAACAACAAGGAAGTTAACATAAATCAAATAATTACAATTAAGGAGATGTCAACTAAACATAGGATGTCTAACTCCTTTCCAATTAAGACCAATTAATTACAAGAGAGATAATAATAATGCTTTCTAGATAAAGACAAGCAGTTAGGAATGCTAATGTGACTATAGAAGGGTAAATGTCTACAGTTAAACAAGTAAAAGTCAATTAGGCAACAAGAATAACCAAAAAGGGCAAATAAATTCTAAGTAAGACATGTAGAGGTGAAACTAATAACAGGAAAACTCAATCATATCAAAAACAACTTCATATTCGGTGATTCCAAGGATCTAAGAACGTAAAAGGGGCAATTTTCCACAAATAAATCCGAGCACGCACTCGTCACCTCGCGTACAAGGAATATAATCAATAAAGAAGACTCAAATTCTAAGGGGAATTCCCCACACAAGGTTAGGCAAGATACTTACCTCGAACCGGCTAAAATCAACTAGCAACCACGTTCTTTCCAAGAGTACTCGACTCCAAATGGCCCAAATCTATTCAATTAAATTGCACATTGTAAATAACATCTCAAGCAACAGATTCAACTATTTAATTCAAAGCTAAAGCGTGAAATTAGGCAAAATAACCAAAACACCCCTCAGGCCAACGTCTCAGAATTGGATAAATTTTACATTTTCAGAACCCTCGTACTCCCACGAGTCTAACCATACAAAAATCTCCCAAATCAGAGGTCAAACTCCCACTCAAAACTCAATAATTTGGTATATGAAATTTTACCCAGTTTTTTTTCAAAATTCGAAATTAAAGGATGAAATTAAGAGGAGATTCATGGAAATTAGTCTAAGTCGAGTGAGAAACACTTACTTAAGTCACCCAGGTGAAAATCCCTTCAAAAATCGCCAAGAGCCGAGCTTTAGAAGTAAAAAATGTGATAAAATGGTGAAACCCTCGAATTTGGGATTTAATTCTGTCTGCCCAGTGATTTGTTCATCGCGATTGCATAGAGGAAATTTGAGATTGCCCAGAAATGTACATCGTGAACGCGAACGCGGAGTGGAGAAAAATAGTGCTTCGCGATCGCGGAAGCATGAATGCAAATGCGTTGAAGGAAAAGTATCGAGGTTTAGAAGTTGCTCTACACGAACGCGTGATAGCGTCCGCGAACGTGAAGAGCGGACATAGCAGAGGTACGCGAACGCGAAGAGGAAGTAAACTGGGATTTGCGAACGCGGGAGGAGTTATGCAAACGCGAAGAGGAAATATCCAGGTGGGTAAAATAAGGCATCGCGATAGCGGGAGATGCTTCGCGATCGCGTAGAAGGATATCAGAAGCAACAATTACAACAGTTCAAAATAGGAGAAAAATGATCTATATCCCATCCGAAACACATGTGAGGCCCCCGGGACCCCGTCTAATTACACACGCCAGTCATATAACCTAACACGGACTCGATCGAAGTTTCAAATCACATCAAACAACATCAGAACGATGGATCAAACCAAAATTCAAGCTTATGAACTTCCAAATCTTCAAAATACGGTTTCGATCAAAAACCTAACCAAACCACGTCCGAATGACTTGAAATTTTACACACACATCCCAAATGACATGACGGAGCTACTACAACTTTCGGAATTCTATTCCGACCCTCAGATCAAAATCTCACTATCAGACTGGAACTTTAAAAATTTAAACTTCGGCATTTCAAGCCTAAATCAGTTACGGACTTCCAAAACACATTCCAAACACACTCCTAAACCCGAAATCAACTAACAGAGCTAACATAACCATCAAATTTCCATTCCGAGGCTATATTCACACTGTTCCAACTGCGGGCAACTTTCCAACACTTAAGCTCTCATTTAGGAACTGAGTGCCCCAAAACTCTAACTCAAAAATCAAACATCCCGCCAAATTCAAATTAGCAGAAATAGACTTGGGGAAGGCAGTTAAATAGAGGATCGGGGCGTTAATTCTTAAGACGACCGGCCGGGTTATAACATCCTCCTACACTTAAACATTTGTTCATCCTCGAACGAGTATATAGAGACATACCTGAAGTCACTGGGTGTGCACTGCCAACATACACTCGCGGGTGATCCCACGTCACCCAATCCACTTAAGCATGACGACACCATCTCAACTGAAGTTTAGCCTTTCTAGAAATACCAATAAGCTTTCAAGCCAGAATTCTCACCTTCCATCCTTTTCCAAAAGACCCGATCTTACATCCATATCCGGTATCAATCTCAACCAGCTATTTCAATACAAGCCAACACACATAGGGTACAACCACACAACATGAAACATCACACATAGGCCCACAATAACATTTTTGATAGCAATACTTGCCTGAGACCAAATTCGTACCGGCCATAAGCCTCATATTCAATAGGAACTCTTTTCAAACCTCCACAACACTGGCAATGATACAATAACCACGAAAACCACACAACAAAACACCCGAATAACCAAATCTTAGCCAACACCAATGGGTACACACTCCACAAGCTAAAGCTTAAGAAGCATAGAACGGAAATGACCGAATATGAGAAAGGAAGCACATAAGGAACTAACAAACAAATTAAACTAGCACAAATTCTTCTTAAACACAAATCGACAAAAACATCTAATAAGAAAGAATGAAAGCATTTAAAAGACTCACAAGGATCTTATAGTGATATAACTCTCACCGCAGTATACAGCCCAGTCTCAACATATCAAATCACCTGAAATCACGAGGGTCCCGCCCTCAACACTGAATCACAAGTAGGGCACACATCAACCCATCTAGAGACTCTCACTAGATCAATTCCATCTACAATTTACAACATAGACTGGTTCCCACACCGGTGGAGCATAGAAATCACAGCTCGTAACCAAGAATACTCAGAAGTAACATCAAACCTACCAAAACTGACAACATGAATTTACTACTAGCCTCATAGCTCTCAACAGCAGTTAGAAATAGATGATAGACATGACTATCACTCATAGAACCTCCCAACAGGATAATCACATAGACAGAGTGCAAATCATGAAGCGCTCCCATAAATGGAACACCAAACAAGGAAATTCACCCCGTAAGAAAAACTGTGATGAACTATAGATAGTGCCCTTCTATAAAAAATTGAATTCGTACCTGAATGACATTAGATGGCGCACCGACCTCAACCTACTATATGAAACAAATCAACGAGTCGGGCCTCCCCCTCCTGGGCGCCCTCTACCTGCTTGAATACCCTGCTGTGACACTTCGGTCCAAAGTCTGGGACAATCTCTCACCATGTGGCTAATATCTCCACACTCAAAGCACCCTCTCTGCTGATGAGGTGGTGGGAACTGTGCGGTACGGGTACTCCGAAACCCATGAGCACCTGAGTCACCATGTAAGGCTTGAAACGCGAATTGAACTGGCTGACCCACAAAACCTCTACCATGATGCACCCTGCCTACAAAATAAGGACCAGTATATCTCACCGGTCTATGAGGCCTCCTCGCCTCATCAAGCTTTCTCTCCTGATCTCGTCTGCTCTTTCTCTCATGACCCTGCCTACCGGCTCTCTCTCTTTCTCTCTAGCATACATACCCTTTATACTCCTAGCAATGTTCACCACCTGCTGATACGAAATATCCATCTCCAACTCGTGGGCCATACTGGACTTGATGCTAGGAATAAGCCCCTCAATAAACCGGCGAACCTTCTCGCGAACAGTAGAAACCAAGGCTGAGGCATGTCTAGCCAAACTGGTGTAACGGACAACATACTACTAGACGGTCATAGCACCCTGGCGCAAATGCTCAAACTCCGTGCGCCATGCATCCCTGAGTTTCTTAGGAACAAACTCTCACAGAAACATATCTGAAAACTGGGTCCAAGTCAGTGAAACTTCCTCGTTTAGGTTGTTTAACTCATAGGTGGCACCAATCATAGGTGGCTCCTCGAAGCTGAAAAGTAGTGAAAGAAACCCCGCTCGATGTAGAGATAACCATAGCACGGAGAATACGGTAACACTCATCAAGAAACCCCAAGGCATCGTCTGATGCTAATCCACTGAACACCGGAGGATCATACTTCTTGAACCTCTCTAGTCTCATCTGATCCTGCTCGAAAGTCGTTGCCATGCCCTCGGGCTGAACTGGTGCCACAGGCGGCGCAAGAATAATCTCGGGGACCTGCTGAACATGCGCTCGCTGCTCAAGAGTGCGGGCGGCGGGAGTCTGCGCTCCTCCCCCAGCCTAGGATGTGGCTGCAGCAAGGGGAAGCAATCCTTCCTGAGACAAAGTAGTGTACATACTCATGAACTGTGCCAAAGTCTCCTGAAGGGATGGAGCAGTAGTAGCAGTAGGCATGTCAAGTGCCTGGACTCCGGCTGGATGTGCTAGTGGTACCTCGGCGGCAGCTCATGCAAGTGCTCTCGCTGCACCACATGCGCGTCCTCGAACTCTACCCCGGCCCCGACCTCCGATGGCTGCAGCAGGGGGCGCCGGTGTCTGATCACCTCAGGTAGTATGTGTCCTCACCATCTATAAGAGAGTAGAAGACAGAGGTTTAGGATTGTGGATACCAAAAATCTCGCACGACAGGGAAATCAAATGAAGTGGAATTTTTCCTAATGGTTACATAGCCTCTCGCAGATAAGTACAGATGTCTCTGTACCGCTCCACGAGACTCTAATAAACCTGCTTGTGATCTGCGACTCCTATGAACCTAGAGTTTTGATACCAACTTGTCACGACCCCAGTTCGCCCTCCGTGAACATGTCGTAACGATACCTAGTCCCTACGACTAGGTAAGCCTAACAATGCGGAAGATAACCATAATTTGTGGAAGAATAATTAAAACTAAACTGGTAAAATAAACAATATTTAGGGTGCCACTTGGCACATACAATAACAACTCTCAAAGATAACAAAATTCCCAAAACCTAGAATCTCACAAATCACAAGTTAAGGGGTACATAAGAGGCTCTGACTCAAGAATATCTATGCAAATGAGAAATACTAAAAGAGCTATACTTATTACAGAAAGCTGGAAATGGACTCCTCGGTCTGCGGACGTAGCAGATATACCTCGAAGTCTCTACCGATACGCCTCCTTCCAAGGCTGACAGAACTGAGTGGGGGTACCTGTATCTGCACAAGAAAAATTTGCAGAAGAGTAGCATGAGCACACCACAGCGGTGCCCGGTAAGTATCAAGACTAACCTCGGTGGAGTAGTGACGAGGAACAGTCAAGGCATCTACCGGTCAAACAAACAGTATAATCATAGGAATAATAGAACCGATATATAAATATGTAAAAGTCTGCATGAATGACTAAAAATGCTATAATTCACAATAAGGAAGAAGGACAACAAGTAACAACGAGAATATAATAAATGATGATACGAAATGACGGCAAAATCACCAACCAAATCCTAGGATCACAACATAGCAAGGTGAAAACAAGTCAATAACTCATACCCTATGATGATGTCCACATAAGGTTCTATTCAACTCTTTTAACAGTTCTACCAAATCTTGAGCAAACCACAACTCAAGAATCCAGCATCTGAAATCTAACACTTGGCATCTTGTGCCCCATCGGTCTCACGGTCATACTGATAACTAACTGTCTAAATAGGGCCACTCTCACATGTATAATGGATAAACGAGGGCGTACCTCCATCCTTAGCAAAATCATGAGCAATTTACCGTTAATGGGACTGTTTAACTATGTGTATGCTTGTGCAAGTGTTTTAACAAGATTTCTACCAACTAGTAAACATGAATAGGGAACGGACCGCACGCACGATGTGTCCTCACAACTTCCGAGCGATAAAGCTCATACAGGTAAGCAACCCACAATCATAATAGTAAACAAAATAAGAGCACCTCTACAGGCCATCACAATCTATTACAATCAACCCCTGACATAGCCCACCTTATTACGCCACGCGTCCAAATAATAATATAATAGTCATCGCTTTATTTTGCCACACGTGCATCACAATGTTCCCACCTTATTCCGCCACATGTGCAACCCACATATAAGCATATAAAATGTCCCGCCTTATTACGCCGCATGTGCCAAACATCAATAACAACAACAGCACGACAAAGGCCTCGTGCATCATAGTACCAACAGCCGCACGACAGAAACCTCATACATCACAGTATCAATAATCGCACAGCAGAAACCTCATGCATCACAGTATCAACAACCGTACGACAGAAACCTCGTGCATCACAAGATCAACAACCGCACAATAGAAATCTCGTGCATCATAATCTCAAGTACGACACAACAAATGACAATATATACAGGAACAAAGCAAGAGAATCAACCCAGGTATTTCCGTTCACCAAAGAGACGGTACACCTGACTCACAAGGAATAACCGTAACAGAGAAATACTAAGCGCAATAAGAACAACTCAACAAGGGAGAAATAATACGAAACAACGATTCCATAATACTCAGTTCAACAACAAGGAAGGTAACATGAATCAAATAATTACAATTATGGAGATGTCAACTAAACATAGGATGTCTAACTCCTTTCCAATTAAGACCAATTAGCTACATGAGAGATAATAATAATGCTTTCCAGATAAAGACAAGTAGTTAGGAATGATAATGTGACTATAGAAGGGTAAATGTCTACAGTTAAACAAGTAAAAGTCAATTAGGCAACAAGAATAATCAAATGGAGCAAATAAATTCCAAGTAAGACATGTAGAGGTAAAACTAATAACAGGGAAACTCAATCGTATGAAGAACAACTTCATATTCGGTGATTCCAAGAACCTAAAAGGGAAAATTTTCCATAAATAAATCCGAGCACGCACTCGCCACCTCGCGTACAAAGAATACAATCAACAAAGAAGACTCAAATCCTAAGGGGAAGTCCCCCACACAAGGTTAGGCAAGATACTTACCTCGAACCGGCTACGATAACCTAGCAACCACGTTTTTGCCACAAGTACTCGACTCCAAATGGCCCAAATATATTCAATTAAATCACACAGTGTAAGTAACATCTCAAGCAACTGATACTGCTATTTAATTTAAACCTAAAGCGCGAAATTAGGCAAAATGACCAAAATGCCCCTCAGGCCAACGTCTCAAAATTGGATAAATTTTACATTTTCAGAACCCTCATACTCCCATGAGTCTAACCATACAAAAATCTCCCAAATCGGAGGTCAAACTCCCACTCAAAACTCAATAATTTGGTCTATGAAGTTTTACCCAATTTTTGTTCAAAATTCAAAATTAAAGGATGAAATTAAGAGGAGATTCATGGAAATTAGTCTAAGTCGAGTGAGAAACACTTATCCAAGTCGCCCAGGTGAAAATCCCTTCAAGAATCGCCAAGAGCCAAGCTCTAGAAGTCAAAATGTGATAAAATGGTAAAACTCTCAAATTTGAGATTTAATTATGTCTGCCCAGCAATTTGCTCATGGTGATCACGGAACAACGATCGTGATCGCATAGAGGAAATTTAAGAAGGCCTAGAAATGTACATCGCGAACGCGATGATGGGAATGCGAATGCGAAAGGGAGAAAAATAGTGCTTCACGATCGAAGAAGCATGAATGCGAACGCGTTGAAGGAAAAGTACCGAGGTACAAAAGTTTCTCTACGCGAACGCGTGAAAGTATCTGCGAACACGGAGAGCGGACATAGTAGAGATACGCGAACACGAGGTAGTCTATGCGAACGTGAAGAGGAAGTAAACTGGGATTTGCTAACGCGGGAGGAGTTATGCGAACACGAAGAGGAAATATCTAGGTGGGTAAAATAAGGCATCGCGATTGAGGGAGATGCTTCGCGATCGCGTAGAAGGATATCATAAGCAGCAGTTACAGCAGTTCAAAATATGAGGAAAAGGATCCCTAGCCCATCCGAAGCATACCCGAGGCCCTCGGGACCCCGTCTAATTACACACACTAGTCATATAACCTACATGGACTCGCTCGAAGTTTCAAATAACATCAAACAACATCAGAATGACGGATCAAATAAAAAATCAAGCTTATGAACTTCCAAATTTTCAAAATATGCTTTCGATCAAAAACCTAACCAAACCACGTCTGAATGACCTAAAATTTTAAAAACACATCCCAAATGACATGAAAGAGCTACTGCAACTTCCGAATTCCATTCCGACCCTCGTATCAAAATCTCACTATCAGACCGAAACTTCAAAAATTCAAACTTTGGCATTTCAAGCCTAAATTAGCTACGGACTTCCAAAACACATTCCGAACACACTCCCAACCCCAAAATCAACTAACGGAGCTAACGAAACCATCAAATTTCCATTCCGAGACCGTCTTCACACTGTTTCGACTGCGGGCGACTTTCCAACACTTATGCTCTCATTTAGGTATTGAGTGCCCCAAAACTCTCCGAAGCTCAAAATCGAACATCCAGGCAAATTCAAATTAGTAGAAATAGACTTGGGGAAGGTAGTTAAATAGGGGATCAGGGCATTAATTCTTAAGACGACAGACCGGGTCGTCACAACAGTCTCCAGTCACCCGCACTCCTAAGAAGTGAGTGCATATTGAGTAGGTTCCCGAGGTTATTCCTGTACCGCCTGTAGTGCCAGTTCTGCCCGATGAGAGGGCAGCGACTTTCAAAGATGAGAAGCTGAGGCTTGATAGGTTCAATAAGTACAAGCCTCCTGTATTTAGTGGTCTAGCATCAGAGGATGCTTTAGGATTTCTTGATGAGTGTTACCGCATTCTCTGGACCATGGGTATCTCAGGATCTAGTGCAGTTTCTTTCTCTACTTTCCAGCTTCGAGGGGCCACCTATGAGTGGTGGTGCACCTATGAGTTAGACATTCCAGATGAGGCTTCTTCACTGACTTGAGCTCAGTTTTCAAATCTGTTCTTGAGGGAGTATGTTCCTCAGAGCCTCAGAGACGTATGACGCGCAGATTTTGAGCATTTTCGACAGGGTGCTATGACCGTTTTAGAGTATGCTGTCCGTTACACCTATTTGGCTAGGCATGTACCAGCCTTGGTTTCTACTGTACGCGAGAGGGTTTGCCGGTTTATTGAGGGTCTTATTCCCAGCATTAGATCTAGCATGGTTCGTGAGTTGGAGATGGATATTTCTTATCAGCAGGTGGTGAGTATTGCTAGGAGGATTGAGGGTATGCATGCTAGGGAGAGAGAGGAGAGGGAGGCCAAGAGGTCTCGAGAGTCGGGCCATTATTCTGGTGCCTATACCCCAGCTACAGATTGTCATAGTAGGGGTTATATGAGTCACGCTATTCATTCAGCTCTTCCAGCAGCCAGTAGTGCTCCAGCTCCTCCTCGGCCTCAGGAGCCTTATTATGCACCTCCGGTTTCTAGTGTGCCTCTTACGCGGGGTGCTTTTTGAGGTCAGTCCAGCAGACCTGGCCCGATCCAGTCACAGCCACCACATCCCCCCCCCCCCAAAGCTCTTTTTAAGTATGGTGACATATGCCACGTGGTGGGGGATTGCCCTAGACTTAGGAGGAGTGCACCTTCATAGATGTTTCAGCCACAGTGTGCCCCACAGAGATCTCAGGTTATGGTTACAGCTCCAGTTGCTATCCCACCTGCTCAGCCAGCCAGAGGTGGAGGTCGGGGAGGTAGAGGTCACCCTCGAGGGGGAGTCCATGCCAGATACTATGCCCTTATTGATCGTACCGAGGTTGTTGCCTCTGATTCTGTCATCACAGGTATTATATTGGTTTTCCATAGAGATGTATCAGTTCTATTTGATCTAGGCCCTACTTACTCTTATGTGTCCTCTTATTTTGCTCCGTATTTGGGTGTACCTCAGGATTCTTTGAGTTCCCCTATTTATGTTTCTACTCCCGTGAGAGATTCACTTATTATGGACCGCATTTATCGGTTGTGTTTGGTTACTCTTTATGGTTTTGAGGCTAGAGCCTATTTGTTGTTACTCAGCATGGTTGATTTCAATATTGTCTTGGGCATGAACTGGTTATCGCCCCATTATGCTATTCTTGATTGTCATGCCAAAACCGTGACGTTGGCTATGCCAGGTGTACCGCGTGTTGAGTGGAAGGGTACCTTAGATCACACTTCCAGTAGAGTTATTTCTTTCCTTAAGGCTCAGTGTATGGTTGAGAAGGGGTGTGATGCTTATTTAGCTTATGTGAGAGATATCAGTATTGATATCCTTTCAGTTGATTCAGTCCCAGTAGTGCGGGATTATCTCGATATATTTCCAGCTGATCTTTTGGGCATACTGCCTGATAGAGATATTGATTTTGCCATTGATCTATTGCCGGGCACTCAGCCCATTTCTATTCCTCCATATCGTATGGCTCCTCCTAATTTGAAGGAAATGAAGGATCAGTTACAAGAATTGCTTGATAAGGGTTTTATTCGGCCTAGTGTTTCACCTTGGGGTGGTCATGTCTTGTTTGTGAAGAAAAAGGATGGTTCTATGTGCATTTGTATTGATTATTTCCAGTTGAACAAGTTTATAGTGAAGAACCATTATCCTTTTCCTCATATTAATGATATATTTGAATAGCTTCAAGGCACACAGGTGTTTTCTAAGATTGATTTGCGCTTAGGTTACTATCAATTAAAGATTCGGGAGCCAGATATCCCGAAGACCACTTTCAGGACTCTGTATGGTCATTACGAGTTCCTTGTCATGTCATTTGGGCTGACCAATGCCCCAGCAGCCTTTATGCATTTGATGCACAGTGTATTTCGGCCATATCTTGACTCTTTTGTCATTGTCTTTATTGATGACATCCTGGTATATTCCTGGAGTCGGGAGGATCATGAGCAACACCTGAGGACAGTGCTTCAGACTTTGAGGGAAAAGAAGATATATGCAAATTTTTCAAAATATGAGTTTTGGTTGGATTCTATGGCATTCTTAGGCCATGTGGTATCGAGTGAGGGTATTTGGGTAGATCCGAAGAAGATAGAGACAGTGCAGAGTTGGTCCAGGCCATCCTTAGCTACAGAGATCCGTAGTTTCCTTGGTTTGGCGGGTTAGTACCATTGTTTTATGGAGGGGTTTTCATCGATTGCAGCCCTATGACTAAACTGACCCAGAAGGGTGCTCTGTTCCAGTGGACGGAAGAATGTGAGGCGAGCTTTCAGAAGCTCAAGATAGCTTTGACTACGACCCCAGATTTGATATTTCCTATAGGTTTGGGGTCTTATACTGTCTATTGTGATGCCTCGAGATTTGGCCTAGGAGCGATATTGATGCAGAACGGTAGGGTGATTGCCTACGCATCCATACAGTTGAAGATACATGAGAAGAATTACCTTGTCCATGATCTTGAGTTAGCTACCATTGTTCAAGCCTTGAAGATTTGGCGCCATTATCTATACGGTGTGCCTTGTGAGATTTATACTAACCATCAGAGCTTACAACATTTTTTCAAGCAAAAGGATCTAAATTTGCGCCAAAGGAGGCGGTTAGAGTTGCTGTAGGATTATGACATCACTATTTTATATTTCCCACGCAAGGCTAATATAGTGGCTGATGCCTTGAGTCGCCTGGTGGAGAGTTTGGAGAGTTTGGCATATTTACCAGCATAGGATAGGCCTATGGCGATGGATGTTCAGGCTTTGGCCAGCCAGTTTATGAGATTGGATCTTTCGGAGCCTAGTCGGGTTCTAGCTTGCGTGGTTTCTCGGTCTTCCTTATTTGATCGTATCATGGAGTGACAGTATGATGACCCTTATTTGCTTGTCCTTAAGGACAAGGTTCAGCATGGTGATGCCAGAGAATTGACCATTGGTGAGGATGGAGTATTGAGGATGCAGGGTCGGGTTTGTGTACCCAATATTGATGGGCTTGGGGAGCTGATTCTAGAGGAGGCCCACACTTAGCGATATTCCATTCATTTGGGTTCCGCAAAGATGTATCAGGATTTGAGGTAGCACTACTGGTGGAGGTGATGAAGAAGGATATAGTTGGGTTTGTAGCTCGGTGTCTTAATTGTCAGTAGGTGAAGTATGAGCACCAGAGGCCTGGTGGATTGCTTCAGCAGATAGAGATTCCAGAGTGGAAGTGGGAGTGTATCACCATGGACTTCGTATCTGGGCTCCCATGGACTTTGAAGAAGTTTATGCCATTTGGGTTATTATGGATCGGCTGATCAAGTCCGCTCATTTCATTCCTGTGTGTACCACTTATTCTTCGGAGCGGTTAGCGGAGATTTATATCCGGGAGATTGTCTGCCTGCATGGTATTCCGATTTCCATCATTTTAGACAGAGATACTCAGTTCACATTGCGGTTCTGGAGAGCCGTACAACAAGAGTTAGGTACTCGGGGTGGAGTTGAGCACGACATTTCATACTCAGACGGACGGACAGTCCGAGCGCACTATTAAGGTTCTCGAGGATATGCTCCGTATGTGTGTGATGGAGTTTGGGGGTTGTTGGGATCAGTTCTTACCATTGGCGGAGTTTGCTTACAAGAACAATTATCAGTCCAGCATTCAGATGGCACCGTATGAGGCTTTGTATGGTAGGCAGTGTAGATCTCTGGTGAGTTGGTTTGAGCCGGGTGAGGCTAGACTATTTGGCACAGATTTGGTTCAGGATGCTTTAGAGAAGGTTAAGGTGATTTAGGATAGGATCCGTACAACCCAGTCTAGACAAGAGAGCTATGCGGACCGGAAGGTTTGAGATGTTTCCTATATGGTTGGAGAGCGGGTCCTGCTTCGAGATTCGCCTATGAAAGGCGTTATGAGATTTGGGAAGAAGGGGAAGTTGAGTCCTAGGTTTATTGGCCCTTTTGAGATATTGAGGCGAGTTGGGGAGGTTGCTTATGAGCTTGCCCTACCTCCTAGCATGGTAGGAGTTCATCCGGTATTTCATGTTTAGATGCTCCGGAGATATCATGGTGATCCGTCGCACGTGTTGGATTTCAGTTCAGTCCAGATAGACAAAGATCTATCTTATGTTGAGGAGCCAGTGGCAATATTGGACAGGCAGGTCAGAAAGCTGAGGTCAACGAATATTGCATCAGTGAAGGTTCAGTGGCGGGTCAGTCAGTCAAAGAGGTGACCTAGGAGATCGAGCAGGATATGCGCAGCCGTTACCCTCATCTTTTCACTACTTTAGGTATGTCTCTATGCTCGTTCGAGGATGAACGAATGTTTAAGTGTAGGAGGATGTGACGACCCGGCCGGTCGTCTTAAGAATTAATGCCCCGATCCTATATTAACTGCCTTCCCCAAGTTTATTTCTGCTATTTTGGTTTGCGGGGATGTTCGGTTTTGAGTTTCGAAGAGTTTTGGGACAATTAGTCACTAAATAAGAGCTTTAGTATTGGAATGTGGCCCGTAGTCGGAACAGTGTGAAGACGGCCTTAGAATGGAAATCCGATAGTTCCGTTAGCTCCGTAGGGTGATTTTTGGGGTTAGGAGCATATTCGTATAGTGTTTTGGAGGTCCATAGCTAATTTAGGCTTGAAATACCGAAAGTTGAATTTTGGAAGTTTCCGGTTCGATAGTGAGATTTTGATCCAAGGGTCGGTGAATCCCGAGAGTTACAATAGCTATGTCATGTCATTTGGGATATGTGTGCAAAATTTCAGGTCATTCAGAGGTGGATTGGTTGGGTTTTTGATCAAAATCGGAATTTTGAAGATTTTAGAAACTTAAGATTGAATCCGATGTGTTTTGGGGAATTTGATGTTGTTTGTAACGTTTTTAAGATTCGTACAAGTTTTAATGAGGTTTTAAGATATATTGGTGCCTTTGGTTTGAGGTCCCGGGGGCCTCGGGTGTGTTTTGGATGCTCAATGGGTCATTTTGAATTGTTATAAAGTTGCAGATTTTTGCTTCAGGTCTGTTGCAGACTTTGTTCTTCGCGATCGCATATAAGGGGCCGCGATCACGTAGGCTTATTCGAGGGAAGGGGCAGAGTTGTTCTACGCGATCGCGTGAGTCAGGTTGCGATCACGTGGGTCTGTGTGGTATATTTTGCGATCCCACGGAGCGTGTCGCGACCACATAAGTTAAGTTGAGGGCAGTCCATTTTTGTGCTTCGCGATTGCGAGGCTAATTCCGTGATCGCGATTAAGGAAATGCCTGGGCAGATTTTAAAAACCCAAAATCGAGGGTTTAGACCATAATTCATATTTTGGACTTAAGAGCTCGGGCGATCACGATTTTTTAAGGGATTTTCACCTGGGCGACTTGGGTAAGTGATTCTTACTCGGTTTAGACTAATTTCCATGAATCTTCACTTAAATTCATCCTTTAATTTCGGAATTTTGGTAGAAATTGGGGGAAAAGTTCTTAGACCAAAAGATTGGGTATTTAAATCGGATTGGGATAATTTTGATATGGTTAGACTCGTGAGGGTGTGAGGGTTCTGAAAATATAAATTTTACCCGATTTTGAGACGTGGACCCGAGGGGCGTTTTGGTTATTTTACCTAATTTCGCGTATTAGCTTAGAATTTAATCGTAGAATCAATTATTTGAGGTGTTATTTACAATATGCAATTGCATTGAATAGATTTGGGACATTTGGAGTCAATACTCGTGGCAAAAGCGTGGTTTCAGACTGATTTTGAGCTGGTTCGAGGTAAGTGGCTTGTATAACCTTGTGCGGGGGACCTTCCACTTAGGATATGCTATTTGATAATTGAAATGCCTTGTACGTGAGGTGACGAGTGCGTACTTGGGCTAAATGTTGAAAACCCGGTTTTACTTTAAGTATTTAAACTGAGTTCCTTTCCTTCCTGTTTTATTCTACTTGCAAACTTAGCCTGTTGTTAGTTAGAAAAACATGCTTAGTTGACTTAATTGCCTATTTGTTTAAAGTGCCTTAATTGCATTACGTGAAGCATGTTAGGCTAGAATTAACTGTTTACTTGTACGAAGTTGGCATTTAATTTAATATTCTTGTATTGCTGTTGTGTATTTTTAATTTGCGACTACGGGACGGTATCCCGGGAGATCCCCCGCACGAAATTATGATCTGTACTAAGGTGCGGGATACCTAGAGATCCTTGGCACGTATATTGAGGATACCAAGATATCCTCGGGATACCAAGAGATCCCTGTCATATATTGAGGATACCAAGAGATCCCTAGTGTATATATTGAGGATACCAAGAGATCCCCGGTTATTATTCTTGTTGTGGGTGGTGTTTTCCTTGGGATTTGTCTTTATATTCTGTTCCCGTTATTGTACTCTTATTATCCTGTATAGACTCTTACTGTAGATTCTCAATTATATTGTTTATCTTAACCTGTCACTATTATCAGTAGGGCCCTGACCTTCCTCGTCACTACCCGATCGAGGTTAGGCTTGGCACTTACTGAGTACTGTTGTGGGGTACTCACGCCCTTTCTGCGCATGTTTTTCATGTGCAGATCCAGGTACATCTATCCAGGCTTATCACCCTTGAGGCAGGGAGATCTTTGAAGACTTCGAGGTATATCTGCCGCGTCCGCAGACCAAGTAGTCTCTATTTTTATTCTATCCTGTTGTGTTAGCCTTTCTATCTTACTGTTGATGTAGACATTCTGGAGTTAGAGCACTTTATTACATTTCTTTTAGCTTGTGTTTCCGTGAGTTTTCGGGTTTTGGGATAGTGTTGTAGGATGTTGAGATGTGGGTTGTATATGCCGAGCGACATTTTTATATATCATTTTCTTTTGGTGATTCTTGGCTTTTAATTTACATTTCCACAAGATTTTTATTTATGTTCCGCACTTGTTAGGCTTACCTAGTCGTAGAGACTAGGTGCCGTCACGACGGTTCACGGAGGGCGAACTGGGGTCGTGACATCCTTAGATTTATAAAATCTCAAAAACGCACATGATTTTTTTATACTAAAACACACTTAACTTTTTTTTTAAATTTCAGATTTTTTGAAATAAATAGCATGTTCATTTTCAACCTCTTCCTCGTGGTACAATCACAAAAGCTCTGACTGATGAATTAAATAAAATATTAAACTCAATTTAACATAACTTAAGCATCAAACATCATAGTCTTCTTATTAAGCTAATAAGAAATAACAATACTAAAAACAACTTAATAACATAAGCGTGAAACATTTGCCTAATCAATTTAAATAAAAAAGTAAACAACGTATGCAGCACATAAAATTTTATATCATTATGCTGCTGGAGTTTTATACTTTAAATCTACTGTGAGCTCATATCAATTTTCTTAAGTTTTTAATCAGGTAATCTCAGGGGAAAAATACTCAGCTACAATAATAAATAAATAGTCTTATCCAAAAACAGAACTACACTAAGAAGTTGCCTCAAATACTCAATAAATCATCTTCTTAATACATAAATCCATAGCACAAAAGTTAAAGAAATATCATCAGAAATTATTCAAGACGCACTTCTCAAAAAATGAATCACATCAACTTTATATTTAAACCAGAGAAGAAGGAATACCAAAGAAGATGGACGAATATTACTAGTTATATCACAGTCGATATATGTTGGCGTCCTTCGATTTATAAAATCTAAAAAACGCACATGATTTTTTTTATACTAAAACACACATAACCTTTTTTAAATTTCAGATTTGTTGAAATAAATAGCATGTTTATTTTCAAACTCTTCCTCCTGGTACAATCACAAAAGCTCTGACAGATGAATGCTTTTCTAAATATATATTACAGAAAAAAAAACTTATTACTGCACTAGCAATGTTTAGGTGTAATTGGACAAGAATACTACTAAGTTTCTTCATAAAAAATTAGAGAAGAGTATTGGTCTATCCCTCAAACACATGGCATCTTCTTAAAAAAAAATAGATGTAAATCCATTCTTAGACCTAATGCTTAGGAAAATCTTCAAAAACTATTTGAAGCCAGCAAAACGTATTTCCCTAAGGATACAAGGAATCCGGAAGAAAACTTCATGACCAATAATTTTTAATAGTCAAAATATTTTCAAATCGATCTCAAAGAAAGTGAATGTGTGCTTGCACTTACAAAGTTCACTCGAAATTGTTTGACATGTGTTGTTACTTGTATTCCTCTATAAAATCTCAACAATTAGAGCTCTAGAATATAGAAATCGTGAAGTGAAATCACTAAATTCTTAATGCAATATAGAAAATTATGTTATAAAATCAATTATGTTGCAACAAATCAGTAAGTGGTATGATTTTGATTTTTTGGAAAACAGTTCCATAGATTCTTGAAGCTAAAAACATATATAAACCAACAAATACCAAATTAGAAAAGATACTAAAAAAGTTCTCATTCAAGGAATTAAATCTTCGGCAATTGAAACCCTACACCCAGCAATTAGAAATTTTTATTAATCCCTAGACCTACCCAATTGAAAACCTAAAAATAAATAGAGATACTTACCAATAATTTTGATGGGTCCATTAGGTCATCTTACCTTTAACAGTTTTCTTTTACTTGCCCCAGTTTCACATGACTCGGGCTCCAAATAATCTCAAAGTGTTATTATTTCCTTTAAATGCCCCGATCATTTTTCAAATGCTTCATGATTAACTTTTAAGATTAGGCCAAAATTATGTGCGCATGCCATGTCACTAGAGTTGACAGAAAAAGAACTATAGAAAGGGAAAAGTAAAAGAAAATGACTAAACATAAAAGAAAATAGGATATTGCATTGGATGATGAAACAGTTTGAACAACTAAACAAACAAACTAAAATGGGGTTACAACCCTTAGGACAAACCTAGACAACATTAAATGAGATACTATGACCGAAGGGACTGGACAAAATCAAAGGATAGAAAGGTTTGATTTACAACCTTGAAATAATCTGGTCGACAGAAAATGACAACAAAATAAGCCATCAAAACTCTACTCTAGTTGGCGCCTTCCGCTATTTGGTTGCCAATGATATTTTGAGAGTTTGCCGTATGAACTTTTTTTCTTTAATTTAAATTGTGCCTAAGGTATAATGTTACGCGGGAGAGTATAATTTAAATGAAAAATTAGAAATAGGAGGGGAATACCAAAAGTAAAAAGAATACTTTTACCGTCTAATTTCTTGAATGACCATTAAAATTATAATATTTACCGGTTAATATCTAGTGGTCGACAATTAATTTATTGCCACTAAAACCCCTTTTGTTGTAGTGACATGACTATTTTCCCTTCTTAGTTCCTCAATTGTTTCTTTTAGGTCTACAACTACCACCAATAGGGCAACTCTATCGTGCTATATGTTTGCAATTCTCTCAATCAAGGTATATTTTTCCTTTTTTAAATCCTCAATGGTCTCTGATAATAGGTAAATTAGATTATAATTAGTCTCTAAAAGAACCACATTTTTGTATCGCTTTTACGGTAAAAAGTGATAACAAAATGCTCTAATTAGTGATTTTCATGCTTTGCAGGCTATATCCAATAAAAGAAGTCTGTGAAGTACCTTTGGGAGCAAATACGGAGAAAAGGAGGCCAATCATACAATATCCACAAAGTGCACCAAGCGAAGGGACAACGCCAGAACTGAAGCTGGTCTGCCGCTGTCCGAGCGTACCCGCGGTAGGACCGCGATAGAACACTGCTGCAGATTCTGAAGGATATTCTGGCCGCGGTCCTGGCGTAACCGCGGTAGGACCGCGGCAAGATGCGAAAATTTCAGGGACCAAAGTGCAAAACACGGGATTTTAAGCCCTAAACCCTATATTAAATGAAGGAAGCCGACCAAGAAAGGGAAAGGATTTTTTTGGAAATGAAAAACATCAGAAGGAAGAGAAAGAGGCAAGGAGGATCATTTGGCATCAATTTTTAATCTTCTTCTTTGTTCTTTCACCTTTGAATATGAATTCTTTTGTGATTTTTGTTATTGTTATGAGTAGCTAAATACTTTAATCTAAGGTTTTGGTGAAACCCGTTGGGGATGACTTGGTTGTTATATATAGTTTTGAATTGGTTGTTAATCTCTATTTGTTTATCTACGTTTTGATTGTGGTTAATTGAAAGGTCCCTCAATTATCCGTTCCTATTTAGTGTGTATCTGCTTTAGAGAGAGTGCATATTTAGGTGATTGTATGAACAACATCACTCCTTGAATATAGACGAGAGTCATAACCGATGGTTTAGAGGCTGGATTAGAGATAACGATACCTCGGATGCAATCTAAGTGAACCTTATTGGGAATCTAGCTAGCGTAGCTTGAGAAAGTACGTCTAGTAGATTATTATAATTGTTTGAAAAAGATTTATGATAGCTGGAGCGTTCGTGATTGAGAGAGACAACTAAGTCTCAGTTATAAAACATATTCAACCAAGGAAATCAACAACGGGGAAAACCATCACCTTAGACCTTATTCCAACTGTTTACACATCAAGCATAGTTAATTTTCAGTTGTTAACTATTTTCAGTTTTTTAGTTGTTAGAAATATCATCAATTGGGAATCACAAAGTTTGGGGAAATTGGTTGTGTGAATTTAGTAACTCTGACAAGAGTACTTGATACGTTAATTCTCTGTGGTTCGACTCTGGGCAGTATTACTCAAACTACGCCCATGTAGTCTTTTGTGAGACTCAGTTGAGCGTGATCAAATTTTGGCATCGTTGCCGGGGAATTAACTGTGTTATCAATTACAATTGAAAGAAATACAAAATTTTTAAGTGTAGTCAGTTTTCTCTATACCCAATCTTTTATTGAAATTCTAACGTTTTAACTCTTGCGGAAAACAGGTGTATGCCTAGAAGTTCTTCGAGGACTGGAGAACTACTAGAAGGACTCACAAACCTCGAGAAAACATTCAGGACATTGAACCGTGCCAACAAGAGACTTAAACAACCCTAACAATTACACCAACTCAAATGGAGCTCTTGAGATCGAGTCAGAAGATGGGACAAACAAGTTTTCAGTAAATGAGCAAAGGTTGAAACATTACCTTAGAATAGCTGAAGAAAAAGGGGATGCAATGATGATCAATTTGGAAGAACCCCAATACGCAAATGAGGAATGATGGCGCAACTACTTGCGTCGTGCCACGACGTTAAATCAGGAACTGCGTGTGAGGCAACCCACGAATGTGTTGTAAGTGTAGTATGTAACGTCCTGTTTAGAAGACAAAAAAATAGATTGTATATATGCAGGATAGTGCGGAGGACTTTGCATCACGAGCCTGGGCATAACATGGGTAAGGTAGGCATTAAAAGAGGTAAAAATAGTGCCTAAGGGGCAAAACAATGAAAAGATTCCCGAAATTGGCATCCAGAAGCAGGCCCAGACCGTGGTCACGGCGTAACTGCAATACGACTGCGGTCAGAGATCCCCTCTGATGAAGGCACACCGCGGTCACGATGTAACCGCGGTAGGACCGCGGTCGGTCGTCCTCTCTGATGATGTTTCACCGCGGTAGGTCGGTGCGGGCCCAGGTACATCTGCAAATTTTTTTTTATTTTTTCCTCTCTTTCCCTTCTTTAATTAGCCTAACCTAACCCCACCCTCCCACTCTCCCCATAACACCCGCACTTCTCTCATCTTCTCTCCTTTTTCTTCGTTTTTCTTCTTCCGAAAACCCTAAACCCCCATTTTTATTCCTTCTTCTTCTTCCTTTCCTCCAACCAAACCCACCACCCCACTGACCCATACACAAATTTCTCTTCCCCCCTTGCCAAAAACAAAATCGCCCCCAAATCTGTCCCTCTTCTATTTTTTTTCTTTTTTTTCCCCAAGACTCCGCTGTAATTTTCAAGTAAGTTGTTCTACTTTTTCTTTTGCTTTGTGTACTTTGCATTATATAGTAGTTACTGAGTAGAATTCTTGATTTTGGTTGCAATGGGGTCTTAGACTCCAAGTTTGGTGTTGTCAATGGTGTTTGGGGTTGATTTGTGTAAAAGTGGGGGTGTGTTCTTTGTTGACAATTTTTGTGTGGGGTAAAGTGAAGCATGTGGCTTGGGAGTTGTCTCTTTTGTCAAATTACTCGACTATGGAAGGCATGTGGGTAGGTGGTGGTAATACTTAACAGTTATTAATTTGTGGAAGCTTGTGTGGGGTCTTATAAGGCGGAATTATAACATCGATAGTGGTGTGGGGGCAATGGTGAATGTTGTCAACTTTGGCACCTTACTAGATGGTTATACTGGCCATGTTTGACAAAAAGGAACTGTTTGGTGTCAGCGGGTGGCGAAGTCTGAGTACCCATCTGACTGGAACATGTTAGGCTGCACCTGATCGTTATACTGAATTGATTGTAGGTACTATGGATCGAAAGAAGCGTCGGAACACGGAAAGCACTTCCGAATTGCCGACATATGATGCCACCCGGTTCGAGTCACAGGAGGCACAGGACGAGTTTCATGCTAAAGCTACAAAAAGCTTTGTCCCTGAGATTGCTATTGATAGGGCTACCCTTCGTGTCAAAAATCTGGACATGTCCGAGGAAATCAGATAGATGGGATGGAGTTCTTGTTTGAGGAACCTGAAACGGCCAACCCAATGATAGTTCGGGAGTTCTATGCGAACTGCCCGGAATATATGTGTCGTTCTATGATTGTGCGGGGTAAAGTGGTAGATGCCTCATTACTGAATATTCGCCAGATCTTGCAGCTGCCTCCGTTAACTGGTGAAAATGATTATTACCACAACTCCCCTGGGGTCGATTGGGACACTCTGATTGAGACAATAGCCCGTCTAGAAATAGGAGTACATGACCCTTCATTCCAGGTCATTCACATGGGAGGATAAGTGCTGGTTCACCATTATTTGCAGCAGGTTATTGCCCACGAGCAACACGTCAGATGTGAACAGCTTACAGGCTCTATTGGTTTGGTGCTTTGTAACCAAGAGGGACTTTGATGTAGAGAAACTCATTGGAGATGAAATGTTCCTTCGGTCACCTCTGATGACAAAGGGATTTTACTTCCCCTCACTTGTGACAAGGTTGTGTTTGCTGGATGATGTTCCCGCCAGTCCTACGGATGGAACTTTGGCCACAAGAGCAACATTCAGAGCTGCGAAGATCATAGTGGACAGAGATGCACCCACACCCGTTGAGATTGACGATGATGAGGATGCCCTAGCAACCATGGCACCACCCAGGAGATCTTATGATGCAGCCGGATCTTCTTGGAGACCCCAGACTGGGGAGGGGTTCTCTAGATCACACTCCAGCCGACCCAGGTTGCCTTCTTTGGAGGAAGAGGTGGCAGAACTTCACACCTCGGTAGATGGACTGCATGTACATTTGGATGCCATGTCTAGACGGCAGGCCAGGTCTGAGAGCCGGATGATGGCTTGGTTCCGCGCTATAGGGAGGACTTGTAAAATGGACCCCAACACCGTCTCCGACTCCGAGTGATGACTAGGGAAGTTTTCTTACCCTTTTGCACTTTATTTGTTTTATGACATGGGGACATGCCATATTCTTTTTGTGTGGGGTGGGAGACTTGAATTAGTGTTGTGTATTGTTAGTGTATATATGCATTAAGTATATTATATTTAATGTCACTGACTTGGCCCAACGACGGACACTTGTTGACAGGTTTCTTGAGGGCTAAGGCCGGATAAAAAATAAAAATAAAAAAATCTAGAAAATGTAGGAGACTATTCCTGATGACGGACCACTTAGACAATATTCTTGAGGGAAGTAGTCTAATGAAAAAAAGAAGCCAAAAAGATTTTATTTATTTATTTTATTTTCTTTTTAGGTAGTGTAGTAATTCCCCCTTGGTTTTTATTTTGACCACGTTTCTTTTCCAAGGGCTTTTTTTGAATCGAGTTAGGTAGATTTTTCTTTAATATTTTTAGGGCCCTTAGGATTCTCTTGGGTTACGATGGGTGAGGGAAAGAATGCCTCCTGTAGTGTACATACCTACAAATAACTAAAACGAACTTGAGGTTGCGACGTCTAGGCTCACTTGTAGACTCTTAATCTTATGCCTTAATTTTGCACACCTTTTCTTACTTGAACGCTCACGTGAGTGTGTTGCTAAACTAATTCGGAATGAGTTACATGCCAAGTGTGTGTGAGGTTTTGCAGTAGTCAATGCATTGCGTTTGATGCCAAGAACTTGCCATGTGCATTTGTAAAGCAAAATAGTAGTGTTGTTCAGTCTTGGAAGTGATATAAGGCGTTTTCTTGTTGAGCCAGATATGTATATTTTACCCACCTAATTGTTATGTATCTTAGTTAACCTCTTTGAGCCTAAAATCATTTTTCTTTGGAAACCACATTACAAGCCTTACCCATTTGTTTGAATTAACCATCTATTTGAACCTTTTCACCTCTCATGAGCACTTGAATTGTTATGAACTTTGTAAAAGTTAAAGTATGGGGGTGGTTGGTTTGGCTTTTGAGTGGAACTAATTGAATAAGAAGAAAGGTGTGACGATCCGACTCGTCGTCTCATGTGTTGTTGCTTCGTTTCCCCCGTTTTATGCTTCTTCGTGTTTCATTATCGGTATGTGGTGTGTTAGAGTTGACTTGGATTGGTTTTGATAAGAAATGAGACACTTAGTCGCTTTAAAGAAAGCTTAAGTTGGAAAGGTCAACCAAATGTTGACTATTGAGTTAGAGGACTCGGATGTGATTTTCGGTGATTCGGTTAGCTTCGGGGGATGATTTGTGACTTAGGAGCGTGGTCGGAATTGATTTTGGAGGTCCAGTGTAGAATTAGGATTGAATTGGCGAAGTTAGAATTTTGGCGAATTCCGGTTGATAGGTGAGATTTTGATCCGAGGGTCGGAATAGAGTTCCGAGAGTTGTAGTAGCTTCATTGGATGATTTTGGATATGTGTGCAAAGTTTTAGGTCATTCGGACATCGTTTGGTTGGATTTTTGATCGAATGTGTGTTTCAGAAGCTTTTAAAGAACTTAGGCTTGAATCCAATGTAATTTGATGGTTTTAGTGTTGTTGGGTGTGTTTTTATAATTGGAACAAGTTTGAATAACGTTATAAGATGTGTTGGTAACTTTGGTTGAGGTCCCGGGGGCCTCAGGGTGATTTTAGATGGCTAAGGGGAAGGAATTTGAAGTTAGAAATTGCAGGTTTTTGGGTTGCAGCAGGTGTTTACGCATCTGCGGAAAGGAGGCCGCAGATGCGGTCTCGCAGGAGCAAAAATTGGAGCTGGGTCAAGTTCCACAAAAGCGGAGAGTTGGCTCGCTTAAGCGGTCCCACAGAAGCGATTTTGGACCGCAGAAGCGGGAAGTCGCCTTAAGTGAAAGGTCCGCATAAGCGGACGTTGACCGCATAAACGGAAGGCGAAGAAGCGGGATTAGATCCGCAGAAGCGGAAATAACTGGCAGGTTAAGTGAGAACATCTTCTTCGCGAAATTTTTGAAAGAGTAACATTTTGGACTCCGAACCTTAAGAGCTTTGAGGCGATTTTGAAGAGGGTTTCGAGGGCTATTATCAGGTATGAACTCTTGGACTTAGAGCTTGATTTTATGGTGTATAAACATGGATTTAGACTGAATAATTGAGGAATCAAAGGTCAAAACTGGTGGTTTAGGGCTTGAATTTAAGAGAGTTAAAATGGGGATTTGAGGGGGCAAATGGGCCCCGATTTTGATGAATTTGATATGTAAAGACTCATGGAAAGATGAGGAATCCATTAATGTGAGTTTTGTAATTTTTCGAGAAGTGTGCTTGGGGCTCGGGTTTTGCTAGTTTCGACATTTCTGTTATTTCTCAATTGTTTTCGATTGGGTATTGTCCCTTTAGCATATTGTGATGTATTCGCTCTGATTTTGGTTAGATTCGACACACGTGGAGGCCGGTTTGAGGGGCGAAGGTGTCGCGAGCTAGAGATTTTACCGGTTCGAGGTGAGTAATACTTGTAAATGATATCCTGAGGGTTTGAAACCCCTGATTGCACATCATACTGCTGTATTGAGGTGACTTGCACGCCGGATAACGGGCGTGGGGTAGAGCACCATTGGGGATTGTGACTTGTTCCTTCCCACTTAATGAAATAACTACCTAATTGATTGAAGCTTAGTTGATATCCTTATAGAAATGGATTAATTATCGTGATTGGGCCTCGTGCCAACTGATTGAGTCCTTTAGGGATTATTATCACTGTTTCCATGATACTTGGCATGTTAAATGATTTCAGTCCTGAGTTAAACATTGTTTTGAAATGTCCAGTCATACTTCTAAGATTTTAAAAACTTAAATTACATATTTTAATGTTCGGAACTGAGAAATGTTATTTGAATATTGCCCTGGTGGCTTATGTGCATTTCTGGACTAAGCATAGATCGGGCTGCGCGCCGCAGCGGTGTGATATTGATATTGCGCTTAGGCTGTAGGAGCCCCTCCGGAGTCTGAACCCCCACAGTGAGCGCGGGTACCCAAATGGATCGGGCTGCACGCCGCAGCGGTCATGTGTATTGCATTGTATTCATGCATTGGTTCCTGTTTGTACTACGTGGCATGACATTCAGCACTCTCATATCATTGACATCCATGCTATTTCTTGCACTGTTACCAGATACCCTGGTGTTATTTGTGATGGAGTGCTGTGCCCGAAGGGCTGACTTATGTGTGGACTTCCACTATCTGATATGCATTCAAATGCTTGAATATTGGGAAAAAGATTTTTTCAAAAGAGGATTTTAATTGAGCCAGATATTTTCTAAAGGATTTTCATGGAATTACTATTTTCTCAAGGGTCTTATTGTCCTATATAGCATGATGGAGTGCTTTATGTATTTTCTTACCGCTCAGTTATTATTTAATCTTATTACTAATTGAGTTGGAGTACTCACTTTACTCCCTGTACCTCATGTGCAGTTGCAGGTATTGTTCACCCGGTAGTGGGTTTTGAGCTGATTGAAGGTATCACTATTGTAGCGGAGTAAGGTGACCACCAGCGTTCGCGGTACCTGATTTTCCCTTCTTTGTTTTAAATTTGATTCATGTAAATTACAGACTCTGTAGTTGTGTTCAGGCTTCTTTAGATGCTCGTGACTTGTGACACCCCGGTCGGGTTGTGTTGGGTGGTAAATGTTGGCTATTAATGCCATTAAGTCGTATTATTCATTCATTTATGTTTATTAATCATTAAAAGGGGGCATTGTTGTTCTGTTGGCTGGCCTTGTCTTCACAAGAGGCGCCATCACGACCGAATTTGGGAATAGGGTCGTGACAAGTTGATATTAGAGCCTAGGTTACTAGGTCTCACGAGTCATGAGCAAGTTTAGTAGAGTCTCGCGGATCGGTACGGAGACGTCTGTATTTATCCTCGAGATGCTACAGAACCTTTAGTAAAACTTTACTTTCTTGGAAATCTTATCGTGCGTATTTGATTCAGCTTGAGATATAACTCTTGAAATTCCTTCTACATGTCTGTATGTGCACATGAGCGCTCAGTATTGTATGTGCCTTGATGGCTTATGATTCCCTGATCAAGAGGCGAGATGTGATCCCGTGAGTTTGATGTTGGGCCAGTCCGGAGGACTTGAGGTCGGATCTTGCCTATGGCTTGCACACTGAGGTGCAGATCGTATGAGCAAGTGTTTTGAACTTATATGTTCAGTATTGTCCTTATTAGCCGGAATGGCGGTTGGATATCCATGTGATGAGTATGTTAGTGCTGCGAGATGTATCTATGTGACTTGGTAGTGACTAAGAAGTCTGCTGGATAGTAGGTGAACTGTTAAGTGTTCGATTCCTATTATGATTCGATGTGTAGCCCGAGTTATGGGCGCTTGAAGAATGTTTTCGTATCTCCTAGTTGGAAAGTAAGTGCATCACATATGGCGGTATGAGTTTAGACTCAGGAAGACTGAATGACTGTGTTATGTGTATGACGATGGAAGGTGTGCTGAAATACTAAACTGAGGCAAAGCAGGTGGGTTATCTCCTGTGGAGTGTTTTTAAGGGGTATGATTCTTATGTATATTGTTAGAAGATATCATGTGTAATTGCAAGTTACGTGTTGTAACTTAAAAATTTGGGTCGCTTTAGAGAGTGGACTCAGCTGATGTGGGGATGAATGCAAGGTTTGTAGAGGATTTCAGTATCCGAGGATCGGTGTTTTCATAAACTTGTATACCATTTGAGTTTAATCTCACTATGATATTATGGCATCATTAGAGTAAAAGTATTATGGGCTATTGAGTATGTCCTGATATATGGCTTCGAGCCAAGTTGGGGAGGTTGCTGTTGATTAGCTGATTGCACGGTTATGTGCTATGTTGGTTCCTTTTCAAGGTATGCTAGTGGATCAGTTCTGGTTGCAGAAATTGGGCCTAGGATGGCACGAGTGAAGCAAAATTTTGACAAAGGTTATATGGTGCTTCGTAGATGTGTGGAAATAATAGGATGTCTTGAGCTGTTGTTGATAAACAATGCTCTGTGTATAGAGAAGGAAGATGTTTGTTTGTATTGGAATGAGATCATATCCTAGGGTGTCAGAGTGCTAATAAGGCACGGGTGGTTCTGTTCGTTAAGTCAGGTAATTTGCAGTTAGAATAGGAGTGAATGACTCTCGAGAATGGTTTTATTGTGTTCAATATTTTGCATGCAATCATCAGGTGTCTTAAGGTGGTGTATGTGGATAGAAACTGCGTTTCCATTAGGAAAGGATCAAGACTTGTGATATTTTATGCTAACTATGGGACTCTATGTATCAGTATCTGGGAAGTAATGGTAACGAATTCCGATTCGCAGGAAGTTCTTCAAGTAAAGTATTCTGGAATGTGGTATTTTTGGGCACGTTTGAGAGAGTATTCAATGGCCTATGGGTCTTAGACAGTGTGGTCTTATGTGTGAGTCTCGTGTGGTAAGCCTGGATCGAGGCATTGTGATGCTACAGCGAGGGAGGGATATCAAGTGGATAAGGAACAAAAAGAGAAATTTGATAGATGGAATAGCCTGATAATAGACCGAATGAGTATGGTAAGGGTATGGTTAATTCAGGCTATGTAGTGGTTGTGGATAGTGTGTATTGGTACCGTTAGCGGCTATTGGGGGTTTGGAAGCCCGAGTGGATCTTTCTTTGCTTGGTATAGTAGATTCTGGATATGATATTGGGGTGTAGACTGGTTGTCTCAGTGTTGGGTTATTCTAGACTATTGTGCTATGGGTTATGTCGGAAAAGGCCACAGATTGTGTGGCGAGGTACATCGGACTATGTTCTAGCTGAATGGTTATGTTCCAAAGACCATCGGACGACTGGGAAGGATTGCTTTCCTTAATTGGGCCTTTGTGGCGGATGTCAGTGTAGAGGTTTCTACCATTGATTCGGTTCCAGTATTAAGGGACTCTTTTTCGGATGCGTTCCTTGTGGCCGGGCATGTCGCCGTGCGAGATTGTGGATTTCAGCATTGATTGGGTGTCGGGCACCGTATCGTATGGCTCCGGCATGAGTTATAGTAGTGGAAGGAGCAGCTTCAGGCTTCCTGGTAATGAGTTTGTTGGTAAGCTGATTGGATACGTGTTTAGCTTGAGTTGGCTTGGTTGGTCCCGAATTGTATTGATGAAGGATAGGTTGATTTGATCATTATTGAACCTGCTAGTGGTCTGGGGAGATCTATGAGTTGATTTTTCTGTGCTGTGAGGCATTATGATTTTCGGACTGTGGGCACATATAGTGCGGTGCTATCGAGATTCATAGTGGAAGTTGAGTTTGGTAGCTTGCAACGCTATAAGTAGATATCATGATGCACTCAGTATGCTTACGACCGATGCTCGATATTTTGTTATAATGAGCAAATTTGGCTCGATGTGCATCTCCTTATGTGAGATATTTGTATGGATCGGGGGGCACGCCGCCACGGGTATGTTATCTGGATCGGGTTGCACGCTGCAATATTGTGATGTTGAGAATAGTTTTCCATATGTTACTTTGTATGCCTTGCTTCCTGGTTTCTAAGGAAAGTCTGTATTGCGTGTTGCTCGGCAAATGGTGCATCGGTTGTGTCCTTTCAGGATCATATGGTGTATATTACTTGCTTCGCCATGGGTATAATGATTTGTTTGGGT
>MU765749.1:13011-35904 GCA_026770625.1 Nicotiana glauca | reverse complement strand
CCCCCAGTAGCCTGTCCCCTTTAACGTGTTCCCTCCCCCTTTTCACGTTAATTCTGTCCCCAGCCCCTTTTAAAATTATTTCCTCCATATTGTCTTGTGTATGTATATTGTATTATTTGTTATGTCCGTTGGAAAATTTTGGTCCATGCCCACGTGAGAGACCAAGGGTCATGGTCTTCACGTGGGTTTAGTGCTCCAGGTCTCGTGTTTCGTCCGTGTCCCAAACGTGTGCGGGGCTCGGGTTATTATGGGCTAGGTCCGAAAATTAAGCTTAAAACCGGGTAGTTTGAACCCGAATATTATTCTTTGCCCGGAACCGAGAATAAGAACACGGAGTTATTTAATTAATTCTATGTAAGCAAAATAACTATAATTATCAAAATGAGACTAACAATTGAAACAAAACTATTTTTGGTATTTTTCAAGATTTAAAATAACTACAAAATGTTAAGAAACTATTTTTCTTTTTAATTTTCGATTTTTTTTTCATATAAAAATATACAGTACTATTTTTTATATATTTTCAAGTTTATGATGACGACAAAATATTAATGACACTATTTTTATAATTTTCGAAATTATATAAGGATTAAAAATAAGGTGATATTTTTGTATTTTTCAAGTTTATGGAAATACATAAACTAAAAATATATATCATTTTTTGTAATTTTCATTTTTGATGAGAATAAAGTAAAATGGTCAAAATTAGCTAAAATAGCTATATTAGGCCTAAATTAAATATTTACGCTAAAAATATGAAAATTCTCGGGGAGGGTCAAAAATCACGTGTTTACAAAAGCTCTTGTGGAAAAGTAATTTTTTACTTCTATCAAATATTTCCGTTCTGATGGTGGGGTGAATTCAGTAGTCCACAATTCATGACATTGCTTACTAGTAATTATATTATTTTTCAGCATTCATGTCCTCATACATCATAACAAAATATAGTTGAGCGCAAACATGGCCATCTTGCTGATATGGCTCGTTCTCTCCTTTATCATGCCAAAGCTCCGCTAAATCTTTGGGTTGAGACTTTTCAAACAGCCACATACTTGATAAATCGGCTACCGACTCCCTTACTCAATTATTCTTCTCCCTTTCATCTTCTTTTTAGGATTGATCCTGATTACCATATTTACGTCCATTTGGTTGCCTATGTTACCCTAATTTGCACGCTTATTGAATTCACAAACTAGATAATCCCTCATATCCTTGTATCTTTATTGGATATAGTTCCAATCACAAAGGATATCGATGTCCCCGTCTTGATATTCAACGTGTTTATATAAGTTGATCTATTGGCTTTGTCAAACATTGTTTTACCTATGCCACTTCACATATTCTTCCTTATTTCCTTAATTTTTCTTCCTCTACTTGTCATTGCCTCAGTCCTCCCGCATTGTATCACCTACAACGGTACACTCTAATTCTCCCTCTTATGATGTTCTTGCTCCTCCTTTTACATCTCAGGTTTTGCTTGACCATTCTTCTATTGCTCCTCAGAGTTCTTCCCCATTACCTTCGTCTAGTTCCACACTATTTATACTTATATCTCCTAATCATTCTACATCAATTCCCTTTGTGCCTCCTACTTTACCATTGCCGCCTACTTCTTATCATATGGTTACTAGGTCAAAAGTTGGAGTTGTCAAACCCAATCAGAAGTATGCTTTACTTGCTCAGCCTCTATCTGAATTACTTATTGAGCCATTTTGTTATAGTTAAGCGGTTAAGGATTATCGTCAGCGTGATGCTATGGATGAGGATTTTAATACTCTTTTAGTTAATCATACATGGTCGCTTGTTCCTCGCCCTCAATATATCAATGTGGTTAGTTGTAAATGGGTATATTTGGTTAAGCAAAAATTTGATGGATCTCTTGATCGTTGTAAGGCACGTTAGTAGCTAAGGGATATACATAGTCTCATGGTGTCGACTATGGTGACACATTCAGTCTGATGGTTCGTTCTGCTACTGTTAGACTAGTTCTTTCTATTGCCTTATCTCGTATGGTAGAAAATAGCCTCTAGAGGACCGCCGATCTGCATTAAAATCACTCTTAAAATTATCCTATTTTTTTGTCTTGACCCGATCCCTTATTTGATACTCAAGACCCAATCTAATTGTCTTTTATCCTTATTTTTGACTCATATCGATTATGGACATATGCCCACATGGTTGCGTGAAACTTGAGCAGGCTCTCCTTCAGTTTACGGGAGGCATCGAAACTTAGTGGATTTAGACCTATCTGTGAATGCCTCTGCTGCCTACTCATCTGGAACTGCCGGTAGCACTATTTATTCTTTTTAGAATCGGATCACAAATTTTTGTAGCAGCTCGAATTCACCCTACGTAATTTTCAATATGTATGACCTTTTGGACTGAACCTTCCTTGCTCCGGCATGGGCCTTGATGAACAATTCTGCAAGCATTTCAAAAGAACTAATTTATTGCTCGGATAAAGGGAGTACCATGTCAGAGCCTTCTTCGTGAGGGTTTCACCAAACTTCTTCAATAGAGCCGAATCGATCTCATGTTAAGACAAATCGTTTCTCTTCACCGTCGTGGTGTAGGTTTTGATATGCTCATATGGATCTGAAGTCCTATTGTACTTTGGTATGTCCGGTATCTTGAATTATTTTAAAATTAACTCTGGTGCTTCACTTGGCTTAAACGGCAACTGCATGTA
Organism: Nicotiana glauca; assembly: GCA_026770625.1. Classification (NCBI taxonomy): domain Eukaryota; kingdom Viridiplantae; phylum Streptophyta; class Magnoliopsida; order Solanales; family Solanaceae; genus Nicotiana; species Nicotiana glauca. The sequence continues at coordinate 33,215 of MU765749.1, read as the reverse complement.
CTTTTTTGAATTCAAACTCTTTAATACCGGTGGCACGCCCGAAATCTGATCCATTCGAGCATGACACTCATTCGCATTCTGATCTATTCGTTCGTTCAACGCTCTCATAAATCTCGTAAGTTCAATTTTGAAGGGACCATTCTCGTTATTATTCCCATATCACTATCGGTCCCTCCGGTTTCGTCGAAACTGAATTTACCCCTAGGAGTGTTGTTATAGATTCTCTGAGCCATTTGATTTGCGGGGACATTAGGCGGATCGGTCCCCTCCCTCTCACGTTATTGGATGCACATGCTAATGCTGCTTTAATTCTATCATCACCCGATATTATCTTGAGAGGTGGTCCATGATTGTTTTTTGTTGTTCCTTCAGCAATTTGACCATTTCTAGGACGTGCTCCTCCTTCGCAACATTAGGAGTTGGTTCCTGCACATGCCGAGGGTACTGAACTTCGCGAACCAGGTTTCGTTTCGTCCATTTCATTGCGGGTCTCGCTGATCGAGATGTCGTGCTGGGATAATTCTTCACATTCATCACACATCAACATTGTGCGCATTATTGAAGTCATTGGCTGCGATATCTGGTTTTGATTAAGGAAAGAACCAAAGCTTGTTAGTAATAAACAAACAGACCAAAGCAATTACACAATAGTCTAAGCCCCATGGTGGGCGCCAAACTGTTTACTTGTAAAAGGGTGCAGTTGAATTTATAACGTCATTTATGCACAAGCAAATTGATGATCTAAAAAATGATAAAGAAAATAAAATTAGAACTTAGTTTCAACGACTAAAATTGAAGAAGAAGACAAGCCTTGTTCCGAACTCAGCCTCTCTGAGAGCAAAAATGAAATTTGAGATAAAACAATGGCGAATTTATTAAATAGAGAGCTAAATAGTAATATGTGAGAGAAAAATAGTATAGCTTTTGTGTACAGAATGTTTCCTCCCCTTACAATGGCCGTTGAGCCTGCTATTTATGATTTTCCCTAGGAAAACAAGATCCTAGGATGAAACTCCTCTTAAATGATAATAAAAGGGTCATTGATGAACGAGTAACGGCAGACCATGAATGCAAATACGCTCTGCAAAGATTTCTCATTTAATATCAGTGAATATTCTCTCATTGAACGCTATCCGATGGCAACCCGCCGACTATGCTACCTTTGGGATTTACTCGATATCGATTTGTCACAACCCCATTTTGCCCTCCGTGAATATGTCGTGACTGTACCTAGTCCCTACGACTGGGTAAGCCTAACAATGCGGAAATAGTACAACTTGCAGAAAAATAATAATTTAAAACTAAACAGCTAGAAGAAAACTGTATATAGATGCCGCTTGGCATAAACAACATCAATAACGCGGAAGTCTACAATATCATCCCAAAATCCGGAAACTCACGGGAACACAAGCTAAGAGAATGTGATACACTGCTCTAACTCCAGAATGTCTAAAACAACAGTAAGAAAGGAAGGCTAACTGCTAAGCTAGAATAAGATAGAGACTCCTTGGTCTGCGGACGCGGCAGATATACCTCGAAGTCCCTGCTAGATCTCTCCGCCTCGAGGGTGATACGCCTGGGTGGAGGTACCTGGATCTGCACATGAAAAACATGCGCAGAAAGGGCATGAGTACACCACAGCAGTACTCAGTAAGTACCAAGTCTAACCTCGATTGGGTAGTGACGAGGAAGGTCAGGGCCCTACTGAGATAAAATATAATAAATGATAGGGTAAAGCGACAGTATAATGAGATCATATAGCGAGAATCCAAACGGGATAAATAAGGAATACAGTAACGAAAAAAACAGAAATAAGACAAACACAAGGAAATACCGTTCACAACAGGAATGATCACCGGGGATCTCTTGGTATCCTGAGGATATCTTGGTATCCTCAATAAGTAAGTTGGGGATCTCTTGGTATCCTCAATAAGTAAGCCGGGGATCTCTTCGAATCCCGAGGATCTCTTGGTATCCTCAATAGGAAGTCAGGGATCTCTTAGGTATCCCAAGGATCTCTTGGTATCCTCAATATATTTATATACATGTGCCAAGGATCTCTTGGTATCCCGCACTCTCAGTCCAGAACATAACTCGTGCAGAGGATCTCCCCGGATGCCATCCCGTAGTCCCAAATTTAAAACACACAATAGCAGCTCAAGAATATTAGAATAAATAATAAACTTATGACAAGTAATAGTAATAATTCTAGCCTAGCATGCTTCACGAAGTACAAACAAGACAGTTTAAGCAAATAGGCAAGTAAGTCAACTAGACATGCTTCTCTAAACTAACACAGGCTAAGTTTGCAATTAGAGTACAAACGGTAAGAAAAGAAACTCATTTTAAACACTTCAAGTAAAACCAGATTTTCAACAATTAGCTCAAGTACGTGCTTATCACCTCACGTACGAGGCTTTCAATTACCAAATATCATATCCTAGGAAGAAAGGTCCCCCACACAAGGTTAGACAAGTCACTTACCTTGAACCGGCTCCAAAATCAACTCGAAACCACACGTTTGCCACGAGTATCCGACTCCAAATGGCCCAAATCTATTCAATTCAATTACATATCGTAAATAACATCTCAAGCAACTGATTCTACTATTTAACTCAAAGCTAAGACGCGAAATTAGGTAAACTGACCAAAACGCCCCTCAGGTCGACGTCTCAGAATCGGATGAAATTAACATTTTCAGAACCCTCATACTCTCATGAGTCCAACCATATAAAAATCTTTCAAATCGAAGGTCAAACACCAACTCAAAACTCAATAATTTGGTCTTTGAAGTTTCACCAATTTTTCATTCAAAATCCGAAAATAAAGGAGGAATTCATGATTAGATTAGTGGGTTACAAGCAAAAAGGAGTTTAGAATCGTTACCTAATCGTTGTCCCTGAAAAACTCTCGAAATCTCCCTCAAATCCGAGCTCCCAAGTTTGAGTTTTGGTAAAAATGACTAAACCCTCGTTTTGAAATATTTATATTTGCCCAGACATTTAATGCATCGCGAACGCGAAGGGAGTGATGCATTCGCGAAGAAGGAAAAAATAAAGGCTGCCAAATTGCTCTTCGCGAATGCGAGGAACAATACGTGAACGTGAAGGCCTGGGCTCGCAAAGCTACGCGAACACGACCCAGGTAGTGCGAACGCGATGAAGAAAAAAAATAAGAACAGCCCTCAAAGCCAAATAGAACTACGTGAACGGAGGGTTGGCTACGAACACGAAGGAGGAAAATGATGAAGCTTCGCCAATGCGGGAGGGTTGAACGCGAATGTGAAGAAGAAACGGATCCTCCTCCAAAATTACTCTATGCGAACGCGTGGAGGAGAACGTGGTCGCGAAGAAAAAAAAAGGGGCTCTGCAACAACTGAAGAACTTCGGCAATTTTAATCAACTCCAAAATGCCTCGTTGGGCATCCGAAACACACCCGAGGCCCCCGGGATCTCAACCAAACCTATGGACATAACCCATAACATCATTCAAACTTGTACCAATCCTTAAACCACCTAAAATAATGTCATAAACTCGGATTAATCAAGGATTTAAGCCTAAGAACTTCAAATTCTCTCAAAACACACTTTCAATCAAAAACCTAACCAAACCACGTCTGAATGACCTGAAATTTTACACACACATCCCAAATGACATGACGGAGCTACTGCAACTTCCGGAATTCCATTATGAACCTCGTATCAAAATCTTACTGTCGGACCAGAAACTTTAAAAGTTCAAACTTCAGCATTTCAAGCCTAAATTAGCTACAGACCTCCAAAACATATTCCGAACACACACCCAACCCCAAAATCACCTAACGGAGCTAACGGAACCATCGGATTTCCATTCCGAGGTCATCTTCACACTATTCCAACTACGGGCAACTTCCAACACTTAAGCTCTCATTTCGGGACTAAGTGTCCCAAAACTCTCCGAAACTCAAAATCGAACATCCCGGCAAATCAAATTAGCAGAAATAGACTTGGGGAAAGCAGATAATAGGGGATCGGTGCGTAAATTCTTAAGAAGACCGGCTGGGTTGTCACATCCTCCTACAATTAAACATTTATTCATCCTCGAACGAGCATAGAGACATACTTGAAGTAGTAAAAAGATGAGGCTAACGGCTACGCATATCCTGCTTGTTCTCCCAGGTCACCTCCTCGATCGGCTGACCCCGCCACTGAACCTTTACTGGAGCAATGTTCTTTGACCTCAACTTTCTGACATGCCTGTCCAATATAGCCACTAGCTCCTCAACATAAGATAGATCCTTCTCAAGCTGGACTGAACTGAAATCCAACATGTGCGATAGGCCACCGTGATACCTCCGGAGCATCGAAACATGAAATACCGGATGAACTCCTGCCAAGCTGGAGGTAAGGCAAGCTCATAAGCAACCTCCACAACATGCCTCAATATCTCAAAAGGGCCAATAAATCTCGGACTCAACTTCCCTTTCTTCCTAAATCTCATAACACCCTTCATAGCGAAACATGAAGCAGGACTCGCTCTCCAACCATATAAGAAACATCACGAACCTTACGGTCCGCATAACTCTTCTGTCTAGACTGGGCTGTGCGGATCATATCCCGAATCACCTTAACCTTCTCTAAAGCATCCTGAACCAAATCTGTGCCCAATAACCTAGCCTCACCCGACTCGAACCAACCTACCGGAGATCTACACCGCCTACCATATAATGCCTCATACGGTGCCATCTGAATGCTGGACTGATAACTGTTGTTCTAAGCAAACTCCACCAATGGCAAGAACTGATCCCAAGAACCCCCAAACTCTATCACACACGCATGGAGCATATCCTCAAGAATCTAAATAGTACACTCGGACTGCCCGTTTGTCTGAGGGTGAAATGTCATGCTCAACTCCACCCGAATACCTAACTCCTATTGTACAGCTCTCTAGAACCGCGATGTGAACTGAGTGCCTCTGTCTGAAATAAAAGAAACTGGAATACCATGCATACGGACAATCTCCGGAATACAAATCTTCGCCAACCGCTCTGAAGAATAAGTGGTACACACAGGAATGAAATGAGCATACTTGGTCAACCGATCCAAAATAACCCAAATGGCATCGAACTTCTTCAAAGTCTATGGGCGTCCAGATACAAAGTCCGTGGTGATACGCTCCTATTTCCACTCCGGAATCTCTATTTGCTGGAGCTATTCATTCGGTCTCTGGTGCTCATGCTTCACCTGCTGACAATTGAGGCACCAAGCTACAAACCCAACTATATATTTCTTCATCCGCCTCCACCAATAGTGCTTCCTCAAGTCCTGATACATCTTCGCGGCACCCGGATGAATGGAGTATCGCGAACTGTGGGCCTCCTCTAGAATCAGCTCCCGTAGGCCATCAATATTGGGTACACAAACTCGACCATGCATCCTCAATAGTCCATCCTCGCCAATGGTCACATATCTGGCATCACCATGCCGAACCATATCCTTAAGGACAAGCAAATTATGGTTATCATACTGCCACTGCCTGATATGATCAAATAAAGAAGACCGGGAAATCACACAAGCTAGAACCCGGCTGGGCTCCAAAAGATCCAATCTCACAAGCTGGCTAGCAAAGGCTTGAACATCCATCACCATAGGCCTCTCTGATGCTGGTAAATATGCCAAAATTCCCAAACTCTCCACCCGGCGGCTCAAGGCATCAGCCACCACATTGGCCTTGCCCAGGTGATACAAAATAATGATGTCATAATCCTTCAGCAACTCTAACCACCTCCTTTGATGAAAATTTAGATCCTTTTTCTTGAACAAGTGTTGCAAACTCCGATGGTCGGTATAAATCTCACAAGGCACACCGTACAAATAATGGCGCCAGATCTTCAAAGCATGAACAATAGTAGCTGACTCAAAGTCATGGACAGGGTAGTTCTTCTCATGTATCTTTAACTGTCTGGATGCATAGACAATCACCCTACTGTCCTGCATCAACACCGCTCCAAGGTCAACCCGTGAGGAATTACAATAAACTGTATAAGACCCCAAACCAGTAGGCAATATCAAAATCGGTGTTATAGTCAAAGTTGTCTTGAGCTTATGAAAGCTAGCCTCACACTCCTCTGTCCACTGAAATGGAGCACTCTTCTGGGTCAATATAGTCATAGGGGCTGCAATCGATGAAAACACCTTCACAAAATGATGGTAGTAGCCCGCCAAGCCAAGGAAACTGCAAATCTCTACAGCTGAGGACGGCCTGGGACAACTCTGCACGGCCTTTACCTTCTTCGGATCCACCCGAATACCCTCACTCGATACCACATGGCCTAAGAATGCCACAGACTCCGACCAGAACTCACATTTTGAGAACTTTGCATATAACTTCTTCTCTCTTAGGGTCTGAAGCACGGTCCTCAGGTGTTTCTCATGATCTTCCCGACTCCGGGAGTATACAAGGATATCATCAATAAAGACAATGACAAACATATCCATATATGGCCTGAACACACTATACATCAAATGCATAAAAGCTGTTGGGGCATTGGTCAGCCCTAATGACATAACAAGGAACTCGTAATGACCATACCGAGTCCTGACCATGGAAAGATTGGGGACCATTGAAGGCAGTCTTCGGGATATTTGGCTCCCAAATCTTCAACTGATGGTAGCCGGAGCGCAAATCAATCTTAGAAAACACCTATGCGCCCTGAAGTTGGTCAAACAGATCATCAATATGAGGCAAAGGATAACGGTTCTTCACTGTAACCTTGTTCAACTGGCGATAATCGATACACATGTGCATAGAACTATCCTTTTTATTCACAAATAAGATAGGAGCACCCCAAGGTGAAACACTGAGTCGAATAAAACCCTTATCAAATAGTTCCTGTAACTGATCCTTCAACTCAGTAGGAGCCATACGATACGGAGGAATGGAAATGGGCTGAGAGCCCGACAACATATCAATGCCAAAATCAATATCTCTATCAGGCGACATGCCCGAAAGATCAGCTGGAAACACATCGAGATAATCTCGTACCACTGGGACCGAATCAACAGAACGTGTATCAACACTGACATCTCTCACATAAGCTAAATACGTGGCACACCCCTTCTCAACCATATGCTGAGCCTTAAGGAAAGAGATAACTCTACTGGGAGTGTGATCTAAATTACCCCTCCACTCAACACGCGGTATACCTGGCATAGCCAGCGTCACGGTTTTGGAATGACAATCAAGAATAGCATAATGGGGAGACAACCAGTCCATGCCCAAGATAATATCAAAATCAACCATGCTGAGTAACAGTAAATCTGCTCTGGTCTCAAAACCATGAATAGTAACCAAACATGACCGATAAACGTGGTCCACAATAAGGGAATCCCCCACAGAAGTAGAAACATAAATAGGGGCACTCAAAGAATCCCGAGGTACACCCAAATGCGGAGCAAAGTAAGAAGACACATATGAGTAAGTAGAGCCTGGATCGAATAGAACCGATGCATCTCTGTGACAAACCAGTATAATACCTGTGATGACAGAATTAGAGGCAACAGCCTCAGTACAAGCAGGGATGGCATAATATCTGGCCTAGCCTCCCCCTTGAGAGCGGCCTCTACCTCCCCGACCTCTGCCCCTAGTTGGCTGGGTAGATGGGGTAGCAGCTGGACCTCTGCCCCTAGCTGGCTGGGCAGATGGCTGGGCCTGAGAGCTCTATGAGGCACGCTGTGGCTGAGAAGTCTATAGAGGTGCACTCCTCCCAAGTCTAGGGCAATCCCTCACCACATAGAAGGTGTCACCACACTCAAAATAAGCTCTAGGAGGATGTGGTGGTTGTGACTGTCTAGGGGCAGGTCTGCTGGACTGACCTCTGAAAGCACTCCGCGCAGGAGGCGCGCTAGAAATCGAAGGTGCATAGAAATGCTCCTGAGGTCTAGGAGGAGCTGGAGCACTGTTGGCTGCTAGAAGAGCTGAATGAATGGGGTGACCCATATAACCCTTACCATGTCGATCTGAAGCTGGGGTACGGGCACCTGAGAAATGGCCCGACTCTCGAGACCTCTTGGCCTCCCTTTCCTCTCTCTCCCTGGCATGCATACCCTCAATCCTCCTAGCAATGCTCACCGCCTGCTGGTAAGAAATGTCCATCTCTAACTCACGAGCCATGCTACATCTGATAGGAGGAATAATCCCCTCAATAAACCGGCGAACCCTCTCGCGAATAGTAGCAACCAAGGTTGGTGCATTCCTAGCCAAACTGGTGTAACGGACAGCATACTCTGAAATAGTCATAGTACCCTGGCGCAAATGCTCAAACTCTACGCACCATGCGTCCATGATGCTCTGAGGAACATACTCTTGCAGGAACAGATCCAAAAATTGAGCCCAAGTCAGTGAAGCAGTCGCATCTCGACTGTCTTAACTCATAGGTGTGCCACCAATCATAGGCGGCCCCTCAAAGCTGGAAGGTAGTGTAAGAAACTCCGCTCAATCCAGAAATACCCATCATACGGAGAATGCGGTAACACTCATCAAGAAATCCCAAAGCATCCTCCGATGCTAGACCACTAAACTCAAGACGCTTATACTTCTTGAACCTCTCAAGCCTCAATTGCTCCTGCTCGGAAGCCGCTGCCAAACCCTCGGGCTGAACTGGCGCTGCAGGCGGTGCGAGAATAATCTCGGGAACCTGCTCAACATGCACTCGCTATTTAGGAGTGCGGGCGGCGGGAGTCTGTGCTCCTCCCCCGGCTAGTGATATGGCTATAGCAAGGGGAATCAACCCTGATTGAGCCAAGGTGGTGTACATACTCATGAACTGAGCCAACGTCTCCTGAAGAGCGGGAGTAGTAGTGGCAGTAGTAGGCATGCCAGGTGCCTGGACTCCGGCTAGATCGGCTGGTGGTACCTCGGCGGCAGCTCACGCAGGTGCTCTGGCGGCACCACGTGCGCATCCTCGACCTCTACCTCGGCCCTGGCCTCTAACGGCTGCAGTACAGGGCTTGGGTAGATCATCTCGAGTGGCACGTGTCCTCACCATCTGTGAGAGAATAGAAAGACAGTAGTTTAGTTATGATATCAAAATCTCGCACGACAAGGAAATCAATTGAAGTGGAATTTTTCCTAACAGTTACATAGCCTCTCGTAGATAAGTATAGACATCTCCGTACTGATCAGGGAGACTCTAATAAATCGTCTTGTGTTCCGTGACTCCTATGAACCTAAAGCTTTGATACCAACTTGTCACAACCCCGGTTCACCCTCTGTGAACATGTCGTGACGGCACCTAGTCCCTATGACTAGGTAAGCCTAACCATGCAGAAACAGTACAACTTGCAGAAAAATAATAATTTAAAATTAAACAGCTAGAAGAAAACTGTATATAGATGCCGCTTGGCATAAACAACATCAATAACGCGTAAGTCTACAATATCATCCCAAAACCCTAAAACTCACGGGAACACAAGCTAACAGAATGTGATACACTGCTCTAACTCCAGAATGTCTAAAACAACATTAAGAAAGGAAGGCTAACTGCTAAGCTAGAATAATATAGAGACTCCTTGGTCTACGGACGTGGCAGATATACCTCGAAGTCCCTGCTAGATCTCTCTGCCTCAAGGGTGATACGCCTAGGTGGAGGTACCTGGATCTGCACATGAAAAGCATGCGCAGAAAGGGCATGAGTACACCACAGCGGTACTCAGTAAGTGTCGAAACTAACCTCGGTTGGGTAGTGACGAGGAAGGTCAGGGCCCTACTGAGATAAAATACAATAAATGATAGGGTAAAGAGACAGTATAATGAGAGCATACAGCGAGAATCCAAGCGGGATAAATAAGGAATATAGTAACGGGAAAAAAATAGAAATAAGACAAACACAAGGAAATATCATTCACAATAGGAATGATAACTGGGGATCTCTTGGTATCCTTAATAAGTAAGCCGGGGATCTCTTAGTATCATCAATAAGTAAGTCGGGGATCTCTTGGTATCCCGAGGATCTATTGGTATCCTCAATAGGTAAGTCAGGGATCTCTTGGTATCCTCAATATATTTATATACATGTGCCAGGGATCTCTTGATATCCCTCACCATCAGTACAGAACATAACTCGTGCAGAGGATCTCCCGGGATGCCATCCCGTAGTCCCAAATTTAAAACACAAAATAGCAGCTCAAGAATAAATTTAAACACTTCAAGTAAAATCGGATTTTCAACAATTAGCTCAAGTACGTGCTCTTCACCTCACGTACGAGGCTTTCAATTACCAAACATCATATCCTAGGGAGAAAGGTCCTTCACACAAGGTTAGACAAGCCACTTACCTCGAACCGGCTCCAAAATCAACTCGAAACCACACGTTTTCCACGAGTATCTGACTTCAAATGGCCCAAATCTATTCTATTCAATTACATATCATAAATAACATCTCAAGCAACTGATTCTACTATTTAATTCAAAGCTAAGACGCGAAATTAGGCAAAATAACCAAAACGTCCCTCAGTCTGACGTCTCGGAATCGGATGAAATTCATATTTTCAAAACCCTCGTACTCTCATGAGTCTAACCATATAAAAATCTCTCAAATTGGAGGTCAAACACCCACTAAAAACTCAATAATTTGGTCTATGAAGTTTCACCAATTTTTCATTCAAAATCCGAAATTAAAGGAGGAATTCATGATTAGATTAGTGGGTTACCAGCAAAAAGGAGTTTAGAATCGTATTCCAATTGTTGTCCCTAAAAAAACTCTCGAAATCTCCCTCTAATCCAAGCTCCCAAGCTTGAGTTTTGGTAAAAATGGCTAAACCCTCGTTTTGAAATGTTTATATCTGCCCAGACATTTAATGCATCGCGAACGCGAAGGGAGTCACGCATTCGCGAAGAAGGAAAAAATGAAGGCTACCAAATTGCTCTTTGGGAACGCAAGGAACAATACGCGAATGCAAAGGCCTGGGCTGGCAAAGCTGCGTGAACGCCACCCAGGTAGTGCGAACGCGATGAAGAAAAAAATAAGCACAACCCTCAGAGCCAAATAGAACTACACGAACGCGAGGGCTGGCTGCGAACGCGAAAGAGGAAAATGATGAAGCTTCGCGAATGTGGTTGGGTTGAACACGAACGTGAAGAAGAAATTGGTCCTCATCCAAAATTATTCTATGCAAACGCGTGGAGGAGGACGCGATCGCGAAGAAAAAAAAGGGGTCTGGAACAGCTGAAGAATTTCTGCAATTTTAAACAACTCCAAAATGCCCCGTTGGGCATCCGAAATACACCCGAGACCCCCGGGACCTCAACCAAACCTACGAACATAACCCATAAGATCATTCAAACTTGTACAATCCTTAAACCACTTAAAACAATGTCGGAAACTCGGATTAATCAAGCATTTAAGCATAAGAACTTCAAATTCTCTCAAAACACGCTTTCGATAAAAAATATAACTAAACCCGTCCGAATGACCTAAAATTTTACACACACGTCCCAAATAACATGACGGAGCTACTGCAACTTCTAGAATTCTATTTCGGCCATTGCATCAAAATCTCACTATCGGATCGGAAACTTCAAAAATTCAAACTTCGGCATTTCAAGCCTAGATTAGCTACGGACCTCCAAAACATATTCCGAACACACACCCAACCCCAAAATTACCTAACGGAGCTAACGGAACCATTAAATTTTAATTTCGAGGTCGTCTTCACATTGTTCCGACTATGGGAAACTTCCAACACTTAAGCTCTCATTTAGGGACTAAGTGTTCCAAAACTCTCCAAAACTCAAAACCGAACATCCCGGCAAATCAAATTAGCAGAAATAGACTTGGGGAAAGCAGTTAATAGGGGATCATGGTTTAAATTCTTAAGACGACCGTCCGGGTCGTCACACGATCACATTTGTTATATCCGGTATTGGTTGTTCCACGACTTGCCCTTTACCTATCTTCGGTTTCAAGTGTCACACTACCATTCCACTATCCACTGTAAATAAATTTTACCTCGTACAGATTGTGCTTTTATCAATAAGTGTGATTTTTATTTTTCATTCTTTGCATACAACTATTTTAAAATGGCATAATAAGACCAACACATCATAGATCGGAAATATGGACTCATGATAATCGGTGATCTATGAACCTACCTAAGATGCATGTCCCTAAAAATAGGAGATTGATTAATTGAACTTTCTCTTAACATTTTTTATTATGAATTGATTTCGCCTCGTTATTTCACATATACAATTTGTTCCCTCTCTCAATAACATATCCCTGCTATGAATAGTTTGTACATTGGATGCTACATTGGATGCCCATGTTGTGAATAGCTTAAAGACTAAATCTCCTACTTTATGTCCATCATCTTTACTTTTTATGCCAATAAAAGGTTATGTAATTGCAATGGAAATAGATACACAATTGAAGAAGAAAATTCCTTCCTTCTCTCTATCTATATTTCTTATTTACTAAATTACTTTTATTTCATAACATGTTATCAGCACGAGTCTCTAACCATCACGGTATGTTATCTTCTTTTAAAGTTCTCTCTGATTTATAGTTATAATGTACAACCTGTTTCTCTCGTTTGCAAGAACAATGATATGTTTTGTTGGATACTTAATTTTTCTCAATTATGTTTTTCTTAAAGAGAAAGAGAAAGATATTCACACTTCACCATGGTTTCTTTATTTATGAATAAGGATGTGATGATTTTAATAGACTGCTTCTTAGTTGATTTGCATTATTAAAATATGAATAGAAGTAATCGTCAATAGACTTAGATAACAAGAGTATTTTCTTGACATTAATACATATCCAAAATACGATTATAAATAGTGTTTGCATCATTAAAATATTGCATCCTACTTTGAGTAAATCCAAGAAGTTTTTATTAATTAGTCATCTTCTTCTGTATAAAAACAAAACATGATTATACATTATTGTGCAGTATAACATGATATATTACACTAGCTACATGTAATTATTTATTTTGACAAGCTTACATACAGAATATTAGTACACATTAAGTTACTATGCAGGTATAGATTTTATGATATTAAAATTTTATATTCTTTAGGTGCACTCATAATTATTTTACGTGATCAATCTGGAAAAGTGATATACTTCTATTTTGGCAGCAAAAATATAGATACGCTAACAAATATTTTGTTTTAGATACATGAATGATAATAATAGTTATATCATGGTCCATTAACTAATTAGATGCACATATCGTCAATCTAAGTTGATTACTTCTTCAAGAATCGTCCTTAAAAATAATAATTTTGAGGAGCAATAATATTTGATGAGCTTTAATATCCTGATTGAGATATGTGATTGTATGGCTACCAGTTAATTAACTTTCTAGATCTTATGATAATATAGTTTAATTTTTGCATCAAATTAAATATGTGATAAGGTGATGCAGAAACTAGACGATTTTTCACTAATAATAATTGGAAGTGGTAATACTTTAAAGCCTTATGATGACTGGATGTAATAATGTCATTAATTGAGGGTAAGACGATGAATTTAAGTCCCATAGCATTATAATGATCAGAGTTGGGTCCGAGTTCCAACTCATTATGCCCTAACATGTCTTTATAAGGGTAAGACATTGGGTTTGAGTACCACTGTACCATATCAATGATATATAATGACTAAAGAAAAAATAATATTTTTTTCCTAGAAAAGTCATAAATATTTTTCCACTTGATTTGCTCTATTCTTGAAGTGAATATGGTAGCTGGTATAATAAGTCTAAATAGAGACAAGTGGTTGGCGAATGAATATTGTTGTGACAAATGAAAAAATAATAATAGTCATCATTATGGTAATTATAAAAAGGGAAAATAATAATGGTTCTCAAAATATATCCTCAAACTGGTATGGAAAAATAATAAAGCACATAGCTATTATTATACCCCATTCTTGGAAGAGAATGTGACTTGTGATAAACATTGAGAATGCATACTAATTCATGACGGTGAATGTGGCAATATGTGATAAAAGTAATGAATAAAGACATGCAATGCATGATTGCATGAATACCACACAACTCACCTCTAAGCGAGGTTTGAGTGAAATAAAGATAATAATTATTATTGTGTGGTTACATGAATATGTCATTCGTCGCTTACATGTGACATGCCAAAAGTATTTTGCCATGCCTAATAAAAGTTATTAAAGACAAAATTAAAGCAAGAAATAATTTTGCTTATGATGAGTTTGGCCGTGATAATTATGATATGATTTTCTCCATAAATGACACATTCAACATATAGATGGTGTGATAAACGATTTTGTAGTACAAAATTAATTAAGAGCTTCGAAAGAGTTAATTTGTTACTACTCGAATGAAATTGTTCATGATATTGATATTGTAGTAAGTCTCAAAAGAAACTTTGAGTTTCAAATATATTAGCCAAAATGGTTAGCATATTGAGACTATAAATGAAATGAAGATTGAATATCTTTTATATTACTATGATCATACCGGGTAAATATGAAAGGTTACCTGATTTATCTTCTATTTGTACTACACAAGTATAAGCATAGTGATAGAATCACAAGCCATAAGTAAATTAGAGGTTTACTGAAACAAATATTAGTTGGCATCACCGGTTGGCCATCCCGGTTCAACTATGATGCGAAAAATTAATTGAGAATTACATTGGCATATATTGAAGAATAAAAGATTCTTCAAGAATTCTCTTGTGCTGCTTATTCTCATGATGTACCAGTTAAGGTTAGAATTGAATCGCTTGATTTCTGGAACAAATAAAAGGTGATAAATATATGGGCCCAGTCACATGTCATGTGGACCGTTTACTATTATATGATATTAATAGATGCATCTATTCTATGGGCACATGTGCATTTGTTATCAACTTGCAGTTTGGTTTTTGCAAGATTGCATGCTCAAATTATTAGAGCACAGTTCCAAATTATAAATTATGATAATTTATCTTGATAATAGTGTTTTAAATCCAAGTTGGTTTAGCAAAAATTGTATGCCTCCAATTATAGCTAAATCATTGGTTATGAGAACAAAACTCCCAAAACTAAAATTTGGTATGAGATGTATTATTTAATATACAATATCACTTGTACGCATCTAGCCAAGTTATGAAAATTTCTCCCTATCACAATCGGTTCAGGGTCAGAAATCAAATAATTTCTATATAGAAATATGAATGTGCTATATGATTTAATTATGCCACCACAATGCACATAGATAAGTTCCCAAAGAAGGTTGGGAAATGTATTGGTGATCCCAACATTAGGGGGAAAAAATGAACAACTGAGAAAGTGATACGTGAAATGAATTATTATGAATACATATAGATCCTCGTACAAGAAAATATGAACTTGAAGTTCAAGTGAAAATATCTGGGCCAATGCCTCATGGAGACCCAGAATCACAATGGGCACACCTGGTGCCTGAACTGGTGCTGCTGGAGCCTGGTCCTGAGCTGGAGCAACTAGGGGATCCACAGGTGCTACCCCTGCTGCTCTGCCTCTACCACGACCACGATCACGACCGCGTCCACGGACTCTGGTAGCCTCAGTAGGTGGTACTGGTGGTCGTCTGTCACGTCCGGTAGCTCTGTGTCCTCACCATCTGTGAGAGAATAGAATAAGGAGAAGTTTTGTACTCGGATCAACAAGTTCGCACGACAGAATTTCAAGAGTGTGAAGTTTTCCTAAAAGGTTCTGCAGCCTCCCGAGGATAAGTACGGACCTCAACGTACCGATCCGCGAGACTCTACTAAACCATCTCATGACTCACGAGACCTAGTAACCTAGGCTCTGATACCAACTTTTCATGACCCAATTCCTAACCCCGGTCGTGATGGCACCTCTCGTGAAGACGAGGCCAACCAGAACAATGCAATTACCTCTTTTAGCAATTTCTAAACCTTTAGAAATTCCAGAACAAGTGTAAATTGTGATAAAACAAAGAAATAAAAGTACCAACATACTATACCAACCCGACACGGTCCAAACCGGGATGTCACAAGTCATGAGCTACTACAGAGTTTAAAATAAGTCAACAAAAATGTAAAGTCTGATATAACTGTCCGAAGGAAAATCCAAAGATATGAAATAGGAGAGATAAGGGTTGCGGATGTCAACAACTACCTCGTCACTGTCACACCTTTTTTTTACCGAATTACTACATCCCGGGAAGGGATATAATAAAGGAAGGAGTTTTTCCACTTAAAGGACAGTCGGAACGGGATTTATTTATTTAGATTCAGAGTCACCACTTGGGAGATTAATGGTGTCCCAAGTCACCGATTGAATCCCGAACCGAGGAAATATGACTCTATTAACAGTCTGCAAACCAAAAATCCGGATAAGGAATTCTGTTAATCCGGGAGAAAGTGTTAGGCACTCCCGCATTCCGTGGTTCTAGCACGGTCGCTCAACTATTGTATTTATTTTTATCTGATTTCTAGATATATTCCATTTTTATGTGCATTTATTAATATTTTGCTTTATTATTTAATTTTTACAAGAATTGCAACGTCGTGAAAATGTATTCCGGATCACACCGTACCAGTACGCCTGTGGCCTTTTGTCACGACCCAATTTCCAAACCCGGTCGTGATGGCGCCTCTCGTGAAGACAAGACCAGCCAGACCATCTCAGAACACTACTTAAAGCATTCAATCAGTTATATAACAGTTCGAATATGAATTAATCAGTATAAATACAACCCAATACAGCCCGACCGGGGTATCACAAGTCACGAGCATCTAATGAGTAGGGACTCTACTATTGGACCAACAAAATATATATATACAAGATGAAACTGAAATTCAAAGATGGAATGTGGTGCCGCGAACGATGGCGGTCACCTTGCTCAACTACCACAATATGGCCTTCAGTCCTGCTAATAACCCGTTACCGGGTGAACAAAACCTACAACTGCACGCAAGGTGCAGGGAGTAAATTGAGTACTTCCAACTCAGTGGTAATAAGAGAGAATAATAACTGAGCGATAAGAAAACACGTATGGGCACACCAAAATGCTATAGAAGACAGTACAACTTTTTGAGAAAAAACCGTAATATCGAGAAAATCCTTTAGAAAATCTCAAGCTCAGTTTTTAAAAAAGAATATCTTTTGAAAGTATGCCTTTTCAACAGTTGCAAAAATAAATTTCAACAAGTAGGAAATAGTCAGAAATCTGCCCCTCGGGCTCAGTATCAACCTCTCAGTGCAGTATCAGCCCCGCGGGCTCACTCCCAACTCACCAAGTACAACCTCAGCCATCTCGGGCTCAGCACTCCCAACTCACCAAGCACAATATCAGCCTCTCGGGCTCAGCACTCCTTAACACGTAACACCAGAGTATCTGGTCAACAAGGCAAGTAATAACATGTATGCCAATGATATATGAGTGCTAAATGTCATGCCACGTAGTATGAACAGGAGTGAATGCATGAATGCGATGCAATGCACATGACCGCTACGGCGCGTAGCCCGATCCATGGGTACCCTGCGCTCACTGGGGGTGTGTACAGACTCCGGAGGGGCTCTTACAGCCCAAGCGCAATAATACTGCGGCGTGCAGTCCGATCCACATAACATATCACTGCGGCGTGCAGTCCAATCCATATAATATACTACTGCTGCATGCAGTCCGATCCATGCAATATGCTACTGCGGCGTGCAGTCCGATCCATGCAATATGCTACTGCGGCATGCAGTCCGATCCATANCTCCAAGTTTGAGTAAAATATAGCTGAGTTCATAAAACAGTGTAAATCACCCGGACTGAGCTCAAATCATATTTCAAATAGTAAAAGAAACAGTGATGATAGTTCATAAAGAGTTCAAACAATCGGCAATAAGCCCCAAGTATGGAAATGAACCCAAATCATAAAGATAACAACAAATTGTTTGCAAATACGCGGTAAAAACCAACAACCAGGACGGACCAAGTCACGATCCCCAATGGTGCTCTACCCCACGCTTAGGTCCAGCATGCAAGTCACCTCAATACAGCACTAAGATGTGCAAATCTGGGGTTTCAAACCCTCAGGATATCATTCCCAAGTATTACTCACCTCGAACCGGCGAAATCTCAAGCCCGCGACGCCTTTGCCCCTCAAATCGTCCTCCACGCGCGTCGAAACTAGCCAAAAACATAGCGAATACATCACAATATGCAAATGAGACAATACCCAATCGAAAACAATCGAATTATAGCAAGAACCTCGAAACTAGCAAAACTCGAGCCCCGGACCCGCTTCTCAAAAAATTATGAAACTTACATTTTCGGAATCCTCGTCTTGCCACGAGTCCGCACATATAAAATTTATCAAAATCAGAGTTCAAATGGGCCATCAAATTCCAAATTTACATAGCAAAAACCAAGCCCTAATTTCTTCAATTTTCTACCCAATTTCAGAGAATTAATGGATGAATCTTCGATAAAATCATGTATTTAACTCATAAAACTTACCTCCAATCGATTCCCAGTCGAAACCTTCTTTAACCCTCGTCCAAAAGCTCCAAAATGTGCTCAACCATGGTGGGAAATGATTTTGCTCGTGGCTGAAATGCCAATTAAAAACCCTCTGACGCTCAGGTTTACACTACGCGAACGCGGTCAACACCCCCGCTTTCGCGATGAACAAATTCAATTGACCAAAATTTACCTCTACGCGAACGCGACTCCTGGCCCGCGAACGCGATGCTCTAGCCCTTCCTCTTATGCGAACGCGACACGCCCAACGCGATCGCGATGAATAATGACCTGATGCCACGCGAACACGATCTCCCTCACACGATCGCGTTTAACAAAATTCTCTGATCCCATATTTCCTCCTTCGCGATCGCGAACCTCCACACGCGAACGCAAACCTTCTGAACTTACCACTACGCGTTCGCATCAACACATTCACGAACGCGAAGGCCAAACCTCCAGACTTCCAATTTCCTCTACGCGTTCGCGTCCATTACCACGCGAACGCGATGCCTTAATTTCTGTAACTTTTATGACAGCAAATCTGACCTCCTAGCCAACCAAAAATGATCCGTTTGAACTCCCGAAATCACCCCGAGGCCCCCGGGACCTCAACCAAAACCACCAACCCATTCCAAAACACCATACGCACTTGTTCCAATCATAAAAACACATCCTTAAACACAAAATCATCAAATCAAGGCAGATTCAAGCCTAAGTTTCAACTATGACTTCCGAAACCAACATTCAATCAAAAACCTGACCAAACAATGTCCGAATGACCTGAAAATTTGCAGACATATCCAAAATCACTTAACGAAGCTACTGCAACTATCGGAATTCCATTCTGACTCCTGGATCAAAATCTCACCTATCAACCGGAATCCGCCAAAATTCAAACTTCGCCAATTCAAGCCTAATTCTACACCGGACCTCCAAATTCAATTCCGATTGCACTCCTAAGTCACAAATCACCTCCCGAAGCTAACCAAATCATCTAAATTCACATCCGAGCCCTCTAACTCATATGTCAACATCCGGTTGACTTTTCCAAACTAACATTCTCTTAAGGAGACTAATTGTCTCATTTCCAACCAAACTCTATCCGAATTACTTCAAATTCACCAAACACATATAATGAAACATATAGAAGCATAAAACGGGGAAAATAAGGCGGAAATACCCGAGACGACGGGTCGGGTCGTTACACCTTTAACACATTTCGACTTCGTTGAGATTTAGATTTGGGTCACATAAATGTACACCCGTACTTAAGAAAGTATATTATTATAAATCGCGCCTAAAGCATCTACGTCTATGTTAACTTTGGGAAAGACCGTGAAATTTGCTAAACGGTCCTTCCAAGTCTAAAATTTTATATAGCAATTTATTTTAGGGCCCCGCAATTGTATATTTAAGGCAGCGAAGCTCATCTCACTTTTATTTAAAGGTTCACTTAAGAGTGACTATGATTTTCTATTAGTTTTATTTCTAAAAATGAAGTAAAAATCCTACTTAATTGTTGTTTAATGGCTATCTTAATTTGTTTATGAATTATAATATTCCTTTTGGGCCTTAAAAAGGGTCCAAATAAAGGTCAAGACCCCTTATATATCAATGCGGCCCTGGACTGGGCAGGCCCGTGTGAACAATATTACCTACTGGGCCCAATAAGGCCACAGTGGCCTGAGGCGGGCCACTCATTCCTGAGTATAAATTGAGCCCAAATATTGGCCC
>MU765747.1:269531-309207 GCA_026770625.1 Nicotiana glauca | reverse complement strand
GAGCGGCCTTATATGCAGTTATTATTTTAATATGTTTAGCTTTATTTAATCATTTCGCAAGTTAGGTTATTATTTTTGCATTGTTAGGCTTACCTAGTTTTAGGAACTAGGTCCCATCATGACATGTTTATGGAGGGTGAACTAGGGTCGTGACAAGTTGGTATCAGAGCTCTAGGTTCATAGGTGTCACGGAACACAGGACGGTTTATTAGAGTCTCGCTGATCGGTACGGAAACATCTGTACTTATCTACGAGAGGCTATGTAACTGTTTAGGAAAAATCTTCATTTCATTTGAATTCCTTGTCGTGCGATAATTTTGACGTCAGTTTTAAACTTCTGTCTTCTGTTCTCTCACAGATGGTGAGGACATGTGCTACTCGAGATGATCAGGCACCTGCACCCTCTACTGCAGCTGTCAGAGGATTGGGCGGGGTAGAGGTCGAGGACGCGCATGTGGTGCTGCCAGAGCACCTACGCGAGTTGCCGCCGAGGCACCACCACCAGATCCAGCAGGAGCCCAAGCACCTGGCACACCTACTACTGCCACTGCTACTCCAGTGCTCCAGGAGACTTTGGCTCAGTTCATGAGCATGTACACCACCTTAGCTCAGGCAGGGTTGCTTCCCCTTACTGCAGCCATATCCCAGGCCAGGGGAGGAGCACAGACCCCCGCCGTTCGCACTCCTGAGCAGCGAGTGCAAGTTGAGCAGGCTACCAAGATTATTCCCGCACTGCCTGTAGCGCCAATTCAGCCTGAGGATGGGTCAGCGGCTTTAGAGGATGAGGAACGGAGACTTGAGAGGTTCAAGAAGTATGATCCCCCAGTGTTCACTAAACTAGCATTAGACGATGCCTTGGGATTTCTAGAGGAGTGTCACCGTATTCTTCGCACTATGGGCATAGTGGAGTCCAGCGGGGTTTCTTTCAGTACTTTTTAACTTCGGGGAGCCGCCTATGATTGGTGGCGCACTTATGAGATAGACAGTCCAATCGAAGCTGCTTCGTGACTTGGACCTAGTTCTCAGATATATTTATGAGCGAGTTTGTTCCCCAGAGTCTAAGGGATGCATAGAGCGCAGAGTTTAAGCATTTGCGCCAAGGTGCTATGACCGTTTCGGAGTATGCTATCCGTTATACCAGGTTGGCCAGGCATGCACCGGCTTTGGTTCCTGTAGTTCGGGAGCGATTTCGCAGGTTTATTGAAGGTCTTATCCCACCCATTAGATCTAGCATGGCTTGAGAGTTGGAGATGGACATTCCTTATCAGCAGGAAGTGAGCATTACTAGGAGGATTGGGGGTATGCTCTCCAGGGAGCGAGGAGAGAGGGAGGCCAAGATGTCTCGAGAGTTGGGTCACTACTCTGGTGCCCGTACCCCATCAGCAGGACGTTATGGTAGGGGTTATGCGGGTCGCCCTGTTCATTCAGCTCTTCCAGCAGCCGGCAGTGCTCCAGCTCCACGTACACCTCAGGAGCCTTACTATGCACCTCCAGTTTGTAGCGTGCCTCGTGCGCGAGGTACTTCTAGGGGTCAGTCTAGCAGACCTGAAACTAGTCAGCCACATCCACCGCGTCCTCCCAGAGCTTGTTTTGAGTGTGGTGATATATTCCACACGGTTAGGGACTGCCCCAGACTTGGTAGGGGCGCATCTTCACAGACTGCTCAGCCACAACGTGCTCTTTAGAGTTCTCAGGGCATGATCACAGCTCCAGCTGCTACCCCACCTGCCTAGCCGGCTAGGGGCAGAGGTTGGGGAGATAGAGGTCACCCTCGAGAGAGAGGCTGGGCCAGATATTATGCTATTCCTGCTCGTACTAAGGTTGTTGCCTCCGACTCCATCATTACAGGTATTATACTGGTTTGTCACAGAGAGGCATCGGTTCTATTCGATCCAGACTCTACTTATTCTTATGTGTCTTCTTACTTTGCTTCACATTTGGGTATGCCTTGGAATTCTTTGAGTGCCCCCATTTATGTTTCTACTCATGTGGGAGATTCTCTTATTGTGGACCGTGTTTATCGGTCATGTTTGGTTACTATTCGTGGTTTTGAGACCAGAGCATATTTATTGTTACTCGGTATGGTGGATTTAGACATTATTTTGGGCATGGATTGGTTGTCGCCTCATTTTGCTATTCTCGATTGTCACGCCAAGACCGTGACGCTGGCTATGCCAAGTATTCCGCGTATTGAGGGGAGTGGTACTTTAGATCACACTCCCAGTAGAGTTATCTCTTTTCTTAAACATCAACGTATGGTTGAGAAGGGGTGTGCCGTGTATTTAGCTTATGTGAGAGATGTCAGTGTTGATACCCCTTCTGTTGATTCAGTTCCAGTGGTACGGGATTATCCCGATGTGTTTCCAGCTGATCTTCCGGGCATGCCGCCCGATAGAGACATTGATTTTGGCATTGATCTATTGCCGGGCACTCAGCCCATTTCCATTCCTCCGTATCGTATGGCTCTTCCTTATTTGAAAGAGTTGAAGGATTAGTTGCAGGAATTGTTTGGTAAGGGTTTTATTCGACCGAGTGTCTCACTGTGGGGTGCTCCTGTCTTGTTTGTGAAGAAGAAGGATGGTTCTATGCGTATGTGTATTGATTATCGCCAGCTGAACAAGGTTATAGTGAAGAACCGTTATCCTTTGCCTCGTATTGATGATCTGTTTGACCAACTTCAGGGCGCACAGGTGTTTTCTAAGATTGACTTGCGCTCAGGTTACCATCAGTTGAAGATTCGGGAGCCAGATATCCCGAAGACTTTCTTCAGGACTCGGTATGGTCATTACGAGTTCCTTATGTCATTTGGGCTGACTAATGCCCCAGCAGCTTTCATGCATTTGATGCACAGTGTATTCAGGCCATATCTTGACTCTTTCATTATTATTTTTATTGATGATATTCTGGTGTATTCCCGGAATTAGGGAAGATCATGAGCAGCACCTGAAGACCGTGCTTCAGACCTTGAGGGAGAAGAAGTTATATGCAAAGTTCTCAAAATGTGAGTTTTGGCTGAGTTCTGTGGCATTCTTAGGCCACGTGATCTCGAGTGAGGGTATTCGGGTGAATCCGAGGAAGGTAGAGGCCGTGTAGAGTTGGCCCAGGCCATCCTCAGCTACATAGATTCACACTTTCCTTGGTTTGGCGGCCTACTACCGTCGCTTCGTGGAAGTAGTCTCATCGATTGCAGCCCCTATGACTAGATTGACCCAGAAGGGTGTCCCATTTCAGTGGACAGAGGAGTGTGAGGTGATCTTTTAGAAGCTCAAGACAGCTTTGACTACAACCCTAATTTTGATATTGCCTACGTGTTCGGGGTCTTATACTATCTATTGTGACGCCTTGATAGTTGGCCTTGGAGCGGTGTTGATGCAGGATAGTAGGGTGATTGCCTACGCGTCCAGACAGTTGAAGATACATGAAAAGAATTACCCTATCCACGACCTTGAGCTAGCTGCTATTGTTCATGCCTTGAAGATCTGGCGTCATTATTTGTACGGTGTGCCTTGTGAGATCTATACTGACCATCGGAGCTTGCAGCACTTACTCAAGCAAAAGGATCTAAATATGCGTCAGAGGAGGTGGTTAGAGTTGCTGAAGGATTATGACATTACTATTCTATATCACCCTGGCATGGCCAATGTGGTGGCGGATGCCTTGAGTCGCCGGGCGGAGAGTTTGGGTAGTTTGGCATATTTTCCAGCTTTAGAGAGGCCTATGGCGATGGATGTTCAGGCCTTAGACAGCCAGTTTGTGAGATTGGATCTTTCGGAGCCTAGTCGGGTTCTAACTTGTGTGGTTTCCCGATCTTCCTTATTTGATCGTATCAGGGAGCGGCAGTATGATGACCCTCATTTGCTTGTCCTTCAGGACAAGGTTCAGCGTGGAGATTCCAGAGATGTGACCATTGGAGATGACGGGGTATTGAGGATGCAGGGCCGGATTTGTGTGCCCAATATTGATGGTCTTCGAGAGTTGATTCTAGTAGAGGCCCATAGTTCGCGGTATTCCATCCATTCGGGTGCCGCGAAGATGTATCAGGACTTGAGGTAGCACTATTGGTGGAGACGTATGAAGAAAGATATAGTTGGTTATGTGTCTAGATTCCTCAACTGCCAGCAGGTGAAGTATGAGCACCAGCGCTCGGGTGGGTTGCTTCAGCAGATAGAGATTCCGGAATGGAAATGGGAGCGCATCATCATGGGCTTTGTATCGGGACTCCCACGGACCTTGAAGAAGTTTGATGCCATTTGGGTCATTGTGGATGGGCTGACCAAGTCCGCTCATTTCATTCCTGTGTGTACCATTTATTCATCGGAGCGGTTGGCGGAGATTTATATCCGGGAGATCGTCCGTCTCATGGTATTTCTATTTCTATTATTTCAGACAGAGGTACCTAGTTTACATCGCGGTTCTGAAGAGCCGTACAGTAGGAGTTAGGCACTCGGGTGGAGTTGAGCATAATATTTCACCCCCAAACAGACGGACAGCCCGAACGCACTATTCAGATTCTTGAGGATATGCTCCGTGCGTGTGTGATTGAGTTTGGAGGGTCTTGGGATCATTTCTTGCCATTGGCGGAGTTTGCTTACAACAACAGTTATCAGTCCATCATTCAGATGGCGCCGTATGAGGCTTTATATGGTAGGAGGTGTAGATCTCCGGTGGGTTGGTTTGAGCCGGGTGAGGCCAGGCTATTGGGCACACAGTTGATTCAGGATGTGTTGGAGAAGGTTAAGATAATTCAGGATAGACTCCGTACAGCCCAGTCCAGACAGAAGAGTTACGCGGACAGGAAGGTTCGTGATATTTCATATATGGTTGGTGAGCGGGTTTTGCTTCAGGTTTTGCCTATGAAAGGCGTCATGAGATTTGGGAAAAAAGTAAAGTTGAGTCCGAGGTTTATTGGCCTTTTTGAGATCTTGAGGCGAGTTGGGGAGGTTGCCTATGAGCTTTCCTTACCTTCCAGTTTGGCCGGGGTTCATCCGGTATTTCATGTTTCGATGCTCCGGAGGTATCACGGTGATCCGTCCCACGTGTTGGATTTCAGTTCAGTCCAGTTGGACAAGGATCTATCCTATGTTGAGGAGCCAGTGGCTATATTAGACAGGCAGATCAAAAAATTGAGGTCGAAGAACATTGCTTCAGTAAAGGTTCTGTGGCAGGGTCAGCCGACCAAAGAGGCGACCTGGGAGACCGAGCAGGATATGCGCAGCCAGTACCCTCATCTTTTCACTACTTCAGATATGTTCTCTATGCTCGTTTGACGACGAACGAATGTTTAAGTGTAGGAGGATGTGACGACCCGGCCGATCGTCTTAAGAATTAATGCCTCGATCCCCTATTAACTGCTTCCCCTAAGTTCGTTCCTGCTATTTTGGTTTGCCGGGATGTTCGGTGTTGGGTTTCGGAGAGTTTTGGGACACTTAGTCCCTAAATGAGAGCTTAAGTGTTGAAAAGTGGTCCGTAGTTGGAACAGTGTGAAGACGAGCTTGGAATGGACATTCGATGGTTCCGTTATCTCCGTTAGGTGATTTCGGGGTTGGGAGCGTGTTCGGAATGTATTTTGGAAGTCTGTAGCTCATTTAGGCTTGAAATGCCAAAGTTTGAATTTTGAAGTCTCCGGTCCAATAGTGAGTTTTTGATCCGAGGTTCGGATTGGAATTCTGGAAGTTACAGTAGCTCCGTCATATCATTTGGGATGTGTATGAAAAATTTTAGGTCATTCGGACGTGTTTTGGTTAGGTTTTTGATCGAAAGCGTGTTTTGATGGAATTTGAAGTTCTTAGGCTCAAATCATTGATTAATTTGAGTTTCCGGCGTTGTTTTAGGTGGTTTAAGGATTGGTACAAGTTTGAATGAGGTAGTAGGTGTTATTGGTGCTTTTGGTTGAGGTCCCGGGGGCCTCGGGATGATTTCGGGTGGTTAACAGAGAAATATTTGAAGTGTTGCAGTAGCTGGTTTTTCTCTTCTGGTATTTTCGCTTCTGCGGCTTGGGAACTGCAAATGCTGAGCCGCAGAAGTGGCCACTCAATCGCAGGAGTGAATTTGGGATCCCTCAGCATTTTTTGCAGGTGCAGAAGATATAGCGCAGATGCGGTTATGCACCTGCGAGGCTTCTATCACAGATGCGGTCCTGGGTCAGCTGTAAGAAAACCGCAGAAGCGGTAAGAAATCCGCATAAGCGGAACCGCATAAGCGGTTATTGAACCGCAGAAGCGGACGTCGCATTTTTAGTGAAAGTTGCAGAGGCGGCTCGTTTGCTGCATAAGCGGGACAGCAGAAGTAGTCCCTTGTCCGCAAAAGCAGTCCCTTGTCCGCAGAAGCGGAAATGCCTGTGCAGCTATAGAAAATTTTGAGGGTTAGATTTCATAAGTTAAAAAAATCAAATTGAGCTCGGGGAAGGGCGATTTTCAGAGGGTTTTGAAGAGAAGACTATTGGGTAATATTTATTTAATCCCTTCTAGTTATATTTCATCATTTTGTAGTTAAATCCATCATTAAAATTCGAATTTGGGATCAAAAATTGGAAAAATTGGGTGAAACTTTATAGGCTAAACTATTGGGTTTTGAGTGGGTGTTTGAACTCCAATTTGGGAGATTTTTATATGGTTGGACTTCTGAGAGTACGAGGGTTCTAAAAATGTTAAAATTATTCGATTCCGAGGCGTTGTCCTGAAGGGCATTTTGGTCATTTTACCTAATTTCACGCTGTAGCTTTGAATTTAATAGTAAAACCAGTTGTTTGCCATGTTATTTACAATGTGTAATTGAATTGAATAGATTTGGGCCATTTGGAGTCGGATACTCGTGGCAAAGGCATGATTTCTAGTTGATTTTGAGCTGGTTCGAGGTAAGTGGCTTGTCTAACCTTGTGTGGGGGACCTTTCCCCTTAGGATTTTTTTATTTGGTATTTGAGTGCCTTGTACGCGAGGTGACAAGCGCGTACTTTAGCCAATTGTTGAAAATCCAGTTTTTACTTAAAATATTGAGATTGAGTTTCCTTCATATTTGTTTTATTCCATTGGCAATTATAACTTGTGCTAGATTAGGAAAGCATGTTTAGTTAATTTAACTTGCCTAATTGCTTAAATTGCCTTGACTGTACTACGTGAAGCATGCTAGGCTAGTACTACCTGTTGCTCGTCTTTTGTACTTCATTTCCGTGTACCTTCTGGTTGTGATTGTGCATTTATATTGGGACTACGGATTTGGGATTCCGGTAGCTCCCCCCTTGTTTGTTTACTTTGGGACTGCAGGTTCGATTCCCGATAGATTCCCCTGCACATTTACTTTGGGACTACGGGTTAGATTCCTGATAGATCTCCCTGCACTTTTACTTTTGGACTGCAGGTTAGATTCCCGATAGATCCCCCTGCACATTGATGGTTGGACTATGGGAGATCCTTCGGATTGGCACATGAGTTGGACTATGAGATGGTATCCCAGGAGATCCATTGGACAGTTGAGAAAAGGGCTACAGGACGGTATCCTGGGAGACCCTCATTGTTATCATTGGTATTGAGCTGTATTTACCCTATGTTTACTTTGTTCTTGTGTAGTTGTTATTGCCTCATTGACCTGTCTTATCTCACTACTGTACTCATTATTTCTTTCAGATTTTTCATACTGTTAATTATTATTATACTTTGCCTCAGTAGGGCCCTGACCTTCCTCGTCACTACCCAACCGAGGTTAGGCTTGACACTTTCTGAGTACCGCTGTGGTGTACTCATGCCCTTCCTGCACATGTTTTTCATGTGCAGATTATCCAGGTAGCTCTACTCAGGCGCACTATCCTTGAGGCGAGGGGATACACGGAGACTTCGAGGTATATCTGCCGTGTTCGCAGACCAGGAGTCTCTATTCTATTCCAGCTTTAGTATTCAGTTTATTCTTTTCTCTCAGTTGTTTAGATATTCTGGAGTTAGAGCAGCGTACTATGTTTCTGTTAGCCTGTGGTTCCCATGTGTTTCCGGGTTTTGGGAATGAGTTGTAGATTTCCGCATTCTATTTTGAGTTGTATAGGCCGAGCGGCCTTATATGCAGTTATTATTTTAATATATTTAGCTTTATTTAATCATTTTGCAAGTTAGGTTATTATTTCCGCATTGTTAGGCTTACCTAGTTGTAGGAACTTGGTGCTATCACGACATGTTCATGGAGGGTGAACTGGGGTCGTGACAAGAGGTGAATGAGGTGATGGAGTACCGATGTTTAGAGCCGAGCAAGGTTCCGTCGAGGTTCCGGTCCGCGTTCCCGTTATTACATCAAAATCAAAAATGAAAAAGACTAACTAAGCCTATCAGCTACAAGTTAAAAGATTCCTATCTATGAGTCTTTTGAAGCTTGATCTTGGGTCTTGGTTGGTTCTTCATGCGGACCCTGCTCTCAATCTTGATGCTTGTTAGTTGCAGGTGTTGGTTCAATCTTCTTCAGCTTTTCAAACCAAGACGGGACATGCAGAGCTTGTGACCTTAACCCTGTCTTGAGCAGCTCACATCTTTCATTAGCTTCTGCACTCTGAGTTCACTTCTTTTCTTTATTTTTGGATTGAGACTCATTTTTTTGGTCATCTCGAATCCTATGCCTCGGGGTCAACCCTGCTCAGACACCAAAAACAAACAAACAAACGAAAATTTTCTGCCTCAGTTTTCACTAGGAAAATTTCGTGAGTTATTTGTAACAAAATCTAAACTACTTTTTTTTTGAAAGTTATAAAATAAGGATTGTGTATCTTTAGGATTAAAGATTAGGGAATGGAGCCCTATATCTAAAATTCTCAACTAGGGAATGGAGAACCTATGTTGGCAAAAAAGGCAACAAGGGAATGGAAGCCCTATGTCTAAAAATCTCAACTTAGGGATTGGAGCCCTAATGTTGGTAAGAAAGACGACTAGGGAATGGAGGCCGTATGTCTAAAATCTCAACTCAGGGATTGGAGCCCTAATGTTGGCAAAAAGGCGACTAGGGAATGGAGGCCCTATGTCTAAAAATCTCAACTAGGGATTGGAGCCCTATGTTGGAAGAATGAGATTGCTAAATTGTGTACTTATGCTAAAATGAACCAAGAAGGATTTTTTTTCTTTTTTTTTGTTGTGAAAATCATTCTTTTAAACAAATTTCTCAAACGTTTTTTTTTCAAAGGCATGAACAAATGACCCTTTTTTTTCGAGACATCCCTTTTTTTTTCAAACTATCATAGGAGAAAATTCGTCAGACTAGGTTTCCTATCATAGGAGAAAGATTCATCAGACTAAGATTTTGATCCTAGGAGAAAGTTCATCAGACTAGGTTTTCTATCTTAGGAGAAAAATTCATCTTCATCAGTCTAAGATTTTGATCCTAGGAGAAAATTCATCAGACTAGGTTTTCAATCTTAGGAGAAAGATTCATCAGACTAAGATTTTGATCCTAGGAGAAAATTCATCAGACTAGGTCCATTTTTTTTTATCTTAGGAGAAAGATTCATCAGACTAATATTCTTGTTCTAGGAGAACGTTCATCAGACTAGGATTTTGATCCTAGTAGAAAATTCATCAGACTAGATTCATTTTTATTATCTTAGGAGAAAGATTCATCAGACTAAGATTTTTGTCCTATGAGAAAGTTTATTAGACTAGGTCTTCTATCTAAGGAGAAAAATTCATCAGACTAAGATTTTTATCCTAGGAGTAAATTCATCAAACTATGTCTCTTTTTGGTATCTTAGGAGAAAGATTTATTGGACTAAGATTTTTATCCTAGGAGAAAGTTCATCATACTAGGTTTTCTATCTTAGGAGAAATATTCATCAGTCTAAGATTTTGATCCTAGGAGAAAATTCATCAGACTAGGTCCATTTTTATTATCTTAGGAGAAAGATTCATCAAACTAAGATTTCTGTCACAGGAGAAAGTTCATCAGAATAGGTCTTCTATCTTAGGAGAAAAATTCATCAGACTAAGATTTTGATCCTAGGAGAAAATTCATCAGAATAGGTCCATTTTTATTATCTTAGGAGAAAGATTCATCTAACTAAGATTTCTGTCACAGGAGAAAGTTCATCAGAATAGGTCTTCTATCTTAGGAGAAAAATTCATCAGACTAAGATTTTGATCCTAGGAGAAAATTCATCAGACTAGGTCCATTTTTGTTATCTTAGGAGAAAGATTCATCAGACTAAGATTTCGATCCTAGGAGAAAATTTATCAGACTAGGTTTTCTATCTTAGGAGAAAGATTCATTAGACTAAGATTTCGGTCCTAGGAGAAAATTCATCAAACTAGGTCCTTTTTATCTTAGGAGAAATATTCATCAGACTAAGATTTATATTGGGAAGAAAATCCATCAGACTAGGACTTTTTATCCTAGGAGGAAAAATGTGAAGATCAATGACAAGATTTTATGTACAATAGCAAGACAAATAAAGGCAAAGATTTGAGAAACTTCCCTTTGTCAGCTCTTCCCTTCTTCTTTTTTTTTCTTCTCTTTTTTTTTTGGTTTTTTTCTTTTTTTTTGAACCACTTTCCTTGCACTGCTTTGTTCCTGTATCACATAAACAAAAATTTGTCATTTTTGAAAATGATGGTCGGTTTGTGGCCTTGAGTCTTGGGCAGTTTGTCTTCTGGTCGATCAGCTTGAGTCGGTTTCAAGAGACTTTTGCTCTGCATCAACCCTAATTGTTTCACTCCCAATACCATTTGTATTTGTGGCTCAATCAGCCTTATCCCAACTGGAGATCTTGCTCAGGTGACCTTTTCTGATATCTTGAATGACTTCCTGCTTTTTGAGCAATTTGTCTGTCAGAACGAATCACAAGTTATCTTTGCTTGCGCCAAGCATGCTAACAAGAGTCTTTTTTTGGGGGAGCCTTTACATGAATCCTCAAGGCATGTTGAAAGCAACAACTGAGTGTGCTGGCAAAATTTACTTTGTGTAACTGAAAAGCTGGTAGCAGATTTTGAAATCTTTTCTTACTTGTTTTGACAAGGACTGACTTAGAGTAAAAGACACAATGATGCAAAGAAACGAATATTAACAAGAAGTGCCCTCTGTCGGAAGGACAGAAGGAAGAGTTTTTTTTTTCCAATAACCAGCCTTAATGATCATGACATGCATTTTGGATTCAACGACCTGATCTATCAAACTAATCCAATCTTCCTTTTTGCCATTCTTATGACCTTTGAAGTCGGGCTTGTTCGTGCCAATCCTTTGCATCATCTGCATGACTCACTTTTAACTAGTAGTGCCCCGAAGGGGGGTTTCACCAGCGAGCCTCTGACATTTATTTATCTCTACTTACCGTCGCCTTACAGTGCCCGTGAGGGTTTTCATTAGTAAGACTCTCATTTTTCTTTTTCTTTTCTTTCCTCTTTTTTTTAGAGCGACTTGGCAATCTTCTATGTCGCTTGACAAGCGTTGCTCATTGCATGCTTCCCTTGGCATTCTTGAAGGCATATCAGGAGGTCTTTATTTGGAAGGTTTTTGGAAAGGGTTGGACGAAAGGCCGACATGAGGCTCAAAACAGACTAAAGATGACGGGGTTGTATACTTACATTTATTGAAATCGACTCTTTTAAAAATAAGATAAAATCTTTGCCCCAGTTTTAGATATTGGGGATTTTTTGGATTTTTCTAAATTCTTATTTTGTTGGACCGAACCGTGAGGCTGCCCATGTATCCTTATTTTTTAAGGAATCAAGTCTAACGTAGTTCAAACATCTGACCTAAACTACTTTTCATCTTTCTTTCTGTTTCTTTTTTTCTTTTTTTTTCTTTTTCTTTTCTCTTTTTTTTTTCTTTCAAGACAAATTGCCCCAGCTTCTATTTTCTGGGAGCATGGAACTTTGACTGTTCTTTCTTCTTCATTCTCTTTTTTTTTCACTGGAACTTTCAAAGAGCTGCCCCAGTTTGTACTCTTGGGACATGGACTCTTTTTTTTCTTTTTTTTTTTGACTCTAAACTTGATTCTAAACGATCACAAGGACAACAATTTTTGAGGCAATTCTGGATTGAGAATTGTTTTTGCAAAATGCATATGGACAAAGTGGTATGTAAGGTTTCTACAATAAGATGTGCAAGTACCTCAAGAACATGCAATGGAACAGTACACATAAATACTTTATGTGCGAGTTCAAGGAAAATCTAGTCAGTAGACAATGGCAATCAGAGGTTAACAATTTGGAATGAAGGCTACCACTGGACTACATTTTGGAAAGCTCACTATGCAGGAATGGTTTTTATACACATTGATAATTCTAGATCAATTGTAATATCAATCGTGAGTTCCATACTCAATTTTGATAATAGGTTGAACGCCAACGCTAAAGTTTATTTTTTTCATTATGTAAGACCCCCTGACACTATATTATGTTTTTACTTTTATTATTTATATGAAAACCAGCCCTAGGCGATTGCCTAGCGGTTACCAAAAAAAAGAGGGTGGTCAAAGAAAATAACATAGGCTTAAAAAATTCATCAAGCCAATCCTCTTCCTTCTCTCTAGGAAGAAGGTGAATAGTAATTCTGTCACTATTCACCGAATAATAACTCCGGCGTCCGGCGGTGGATTTTCACAAACTTGGTAACAAAAGAAGCATCTATTATTTGTGCACAATCCCCAATTGGTTTCATCTTCAAATTCATAACTAATTTTTTCAGATCTTAAATTCTTTCTCGCGAGTTACTGTAGCAAGCAGATTTGTTTTCTTCCAGATTTGTCTTGAATTTCTGTTCTTCACGTCAAGATATGGTGACGTTTTGAGCAGCCATGGATGCTGTCGTCTCTACCCAGCTCCAAGCTATGGGAGAGGCAATCCAAAACACCATAGAAACTCATCCAAATCATGATACCAAATAATCATATGCATCGCACTTTGTAGGGAAGCAATCTGCCGCATCTCTCACAAAAATGAGTTTGAAAGCTTTTGAAATTGTTCATGGAGTTCCTACGATTCAATTTTCCATGGATGAACGTGAAGAATTTGCAAAGGAGGAAGGATTACATCAAGCAGTGACGATAAAACTGTCCAGTGGCGCACCAAATTTACAGATTTTAAGGAGTATTCTGCCGAAAATCTTTGGTATCAAAGGTAATTGCTTGTTAGGTTCTTTAGCTCCACGATAATTTTTAATTCATTGTGATCAACATGAAGATTATGTAGCTTGTTTGGCAAGAGCTTTAAACTACTTTTAGCACAATGGAAGGGAACATCAATATAGAGTATTCCCATGGAGTGTTGGATATAATCCAAACGAGGAAACCTTGAAGGCGGCTGTTTGGATTTCCTTGCCGAATTTGTCGCCTGAACTTTTTGCACGTAAGCCTTTACTGTCCATTGCAGTTGCTGTTAGAAAATCAATTGCAATTGATAAGGCGACACAAGTTAGATCTCGTCCTAGCACGGCAAGAGTCAAAGTTATCATTGATTTACCGGACAAACTTCTCGAAAAGATTAGGCTTCAATATCTTGATGTTAAAACAGGTAAGATTATCGAGGATTACCAGAAAATTATCTATGATAATTTACCTTTATATTTTTTCCATTATAAGCATCAAGGACATGAAGAAAATCAATGCCGATGCTTAAAAGGAAAGGCAGTTCAAGCTGCTCATGTTTATGACGAAATAATTGAGAATGAGCATCAAATAGGTGAAAAATTGCAGGGTGATGTTTGGGATTTTTTGAACAAAAAATGAGCTGCTACAGGTCGCGATAATGGTCAACATGATGGTGTGGGTCAAACATATCATATACAAGGGCGTCATCAAGCACATGTTGATCATGTTGCTTCAGTTATTAATTAGGTCGTGGAGGTGTTGATGCTGGTATTCGTATTGATCAACTGAATCCTGATGGTGATCGAACCAATATAGAAAAAATCATAGCAGCTGGACAATTGTGTCCTATGTTTGATCGAGGTTCAACTGGTGTTTCTAAAAGTCCGAGTGCTGGGAAAAAATCTGCTAAAGCTGGGTATCAAACATCTAAAGAACAGGAACAAACTAGTGTGCAAAAGTTAACAGAAGGGAAGCAAATAGGAGTTGGGCAGGTACTTGACTTCTCTGGCAAATCTGGTGCAGTTGACCTATGTGTGCAAGGAGTTAAAATTGCTAATGCTGCTCCTACAAAAGCTGGGCAAAATACTACTGGTAGTGGGAAAATTAATAAAGTTCAAGGGCAGACTAATATGCAACATGTAATAGGTGATAAGGAGGAGGGAATTGGAGTAGGTGCAGTACGTGAAACTGATGCTCCACATCAAATTCATGCTTCTACAATTTTGGCGATAAATCCAATCCTATAAGCTGAGCAGGTACGTGATAGTCAAGACAAAGATGAACTGGGCAATACAGTTAAGGCTTTTAAAGCTATAACACTACCTGGACAAGCTAAAGAAGCTGCTATAAAATCAAATTCTATGGATGCAACTTTGGATAATACTGTGGCATTGACATCTATTAAGAATCGAGCAGCTCTATTTGCTGAACCCAGTAGAGAAATTAACTGGGCAACAACTGATCTAGCCTTCAAATCTTGAAAGGAATTCTAGGTAGCAGACATATGATGAGACAACAGATGCAGGCACTACTTTTGTATTTCAAGCTAATGTAGGTGCACAACATGATACACAAGCTCATAGCTCCAATGCACCTACTTTGCATTTTTCCAGCCCTCACATCGAACAAATAATCAAGGAAGCACAAAACTCAATGATGTTGAATCCAACATTGGTAAAGCAACCATTGGTTACTTTAAACACCTCTGTGTTTGAAGTACCATCCCAATCAGAGGAATTGTATGGTGAGTTTGAAGGTAAATCTAGGCAGCCCATGTTAACCTCCGGTCTTAACAGTTTATCTGTAAAACCATCCTTGAGAGATATTGTTAGCAAATCCAAAAAATGGGATGAACAAAATGAGGAAGATGAAGAGGAGATCTTCGGGATTGAAGATGATGTTTCTACTGATAATGATATTCAAGAGAGTGCAGATGAACACATGCTCTCAATTGTCTCACCACCTATGCCAAGTAAAGAGAATGTTTTGACATCACTTCTCAAAAGCAAGCTTAACTACAATGCTCCTGTTCTTGTTCCTAGTACATCAGCTAGTACAGTGAAGGATACTAAGGAAGGACAGCAGCACAACAAAGCAAAAATTCTAGGTGATGCAATTGACCACGCAAATGCACAACCGCGGTGGCAATTTTTGTCAGGCATAAACGCTGGACAACAAAACCAGACTTATGGCAGTCCGCTTGAAAAGCAGCAGCAGAAAATTAAACCTATCTCAGGACCAGTAATGGATTCAAATATTGATCAACAACTGGATGTTTCTATATCTGCACAACAACATCATCTTGAATACTCTCCAGGTGCAACATTAGCAGTCCCAAAGATTGAACTAAAGCAGCAAGCTCTCATTTCTTTGGAGGACAAAAAACTACTGGATGCGATGGTGATTTCCCAACCTGTTAACTCCCAAAACCATTCTTCTTTTAGCATTGGTTCGGCTAAGGACTTGGAGAGTTTTAAACACTCAGCTGATATTTCAAACAATGATTTGATCTCAGACCATGAACATGAATTATTGGATGTTTTGGGCAGTCCAAAACCTCACAAAAGTGCATTTTCATCTGGCTCAAAAACGACTTCACAGAAGCAAAAATTTTCAGTGGCAAAGAGACATGAACCATGTAGTGCAAAGAGATTGAAAAGGCACAAACCATTGTGGATGGTTATACAAGAAGAAACTAATCAAAAACTTGACGCCAACTTACGTGTTGCCAACTCCGATGAAGCAAAAGAAGATGAATTGATAGAATCTTTTCCGGATGAGGCGGCTACAACCGGAAATTTCTCTCCAAAGAATAGTGAAAAAAGAAGGTTACTCAAGAAATAACACTCAGGGAACTACCAATGAGAGCTGTAAAGCAAAAGGGGATTGCCACCTTCACATCCATGAGGTCCAATAGATCTGAGAAGATATGAAGAATTTTGAAGATTATTTGAAGACAATTAAAGTGGATTTTAAGGAAGTTCAAATCGAAGAACTCACAAGTTTAATAAATGAGGGGCAGGACTCTAATTTTTACATTGTTTCAGTTTATCATTTTCAAAGCATCATCACTTGTAATACGTTATAGAGTGTGTCATAAACTCTATGGCGATCATAGAATACTTGGTACTTTCAAGCTCCTATTTTTTTACATGCTTGCTAGAAGATGAGGCTTTTTTTCTTTGCCTCAATAGGATTAGTAAGGTAAGTTCCATGCCCCCCTTATATGTACTCTTCCTTTGTGGTTTTGTTGTCTTATTATTAATAAAAAACTACTAGGCACGCCTAGTAGTATAATTTGCCCAAAAAAAAACATAGGCTTAAAGGGGTGACAAAGGGTATAACGTGTTTGGGTAGCAGAAAAAGGGCCTCCCAACCTCGAGAAAGCCAAACATATTATCCTTTTGCAATCACACACAAGACACTTTCCATCCATTAACGTCAAACTTTCCAACAATCTTCAATTGGTTCTTCCTCAAGCCCGATCTTCACAATGATTCGAAGGTGACTTTTACTCGACCTTAATTCCCAAGTATTTCAACTCTATATTCATCCTCAAAAATGTTTTTTTTTCGTTATCCAATTCCAGATTAAATCAGTTTCTAAGATCTGACCAAAATTTCCGCATGCATGTCATGTTATTAGAACTAGCGTGGAAAGAACTAAGAATAAAATGACACAAAAGGACAAACTGAATTTTATTGAATAAGGATGGAAGGGTTTGACGACTAAACAAGCAACCTAAGATCCGAGTTACAAAGCTAAAATAACTCGGATAATGAAAATAGCAACAAAACAGACAGACATGACTCATACAAACATAATAGAAAGATAGAAGGGTTTGACTCAATAAAACAAATAAAATCTAGATCACAACCCTGAAATAACCCAGATAACAGAAAAAACATCAAAACAAGCTACCAAGATTCCTTCCTAAGTGGGGAGGGAATGACTTTTCAATTGCTAAGCTTGACATTTAGCCACAAATTTGCTCATCAGAATCACCATGGCCTTCTCTAATTTCAGTCGGCAAGTTCCCGAGAGGATTCTCATACTCCATGTCACCAGGCATCATCCCCATAAAGTGTGCATCATCATGTGTAGGTAAAGGATTCTGCGTGATATTCTGGGTGTCATCGTCTTGGAGAACAATCAGTTTTTCCTGGATCATCCTTTCTATTTCTCTTTTCAAATCCCGACAACTTTCAACATTGTGCCCTTGGGCATTAGAATGGTATTCACACCTTTTAGAAGGATCAAAGCTTCTTGCACGTGGGTCCACATGATTTGGAGGAATGGGTGCAATCATGCCATAATGCTTTAACTTCTCAAATAAGCTTGCATAGGACTCTCATATTGGTGTAAAATTATCTTTCAACTTTTGTTCCCTTCTATACCCCTGTCTTGGATGTGGGTTATAAGGCACATGAAAATTTTGTGGAAGCTGGTGGAGATTTTGTTAAGCTCGTGCTCGCATTCTTGGGTGATTTGGTGGCTGGATAACATACTGATCAATAGAGTATGGTAGGTTCTGAGGTGGATAGTAATGCTCAGGGGAGTCATGGAAAACCTGAAGAGGCTACGCATACCTTCGAGGTGCTCTCCTGGGACCTCTTCTCGACCCTGTTGTCATCATGATTTCTTCATCCTTCTCATTTATGTCACTAAAATTATTAGATTCAACCTGGACAGCCTGAGTTGTGGCTTTAAGAACTGCTTGACTTATAATTTTGACGGTCTTAAGACCATTCTCTACCATTTCTCCCATTTTGATTTCTTCCGAGAAGGATTTGCCAACTGCGGACATCATGATTTTAAAGTAATCTGGCTCTTACGCTTGAAGGAAGACAGTGATTAGCTCGTGGTCATCCATGGGTGGCTACCTCACGACCCCAGTTCACCCTCCGGGAATGTGTCGTGATGGCACCTAGTCCCTACGACTAGGTAAGCCTAACAATGTGGAAATAACATAACTTGCGGAAATGAATAACTAACTAAACAAACTAGAAGGGTAACTGTATATAAATGCCGCTCGGCATATACAATCAAAAAATACGGAAGTCTACAACATTGTCCATAAAACCCGAAAACTCACGGGAACACAAGCTAACAAAAAGTAATACACGGCACTAACTCCAGAATGTCTAAAGCAAAAGTACTATAGGAAAAGCTAACTTCTAAAGCTACAATAAGATAGAGACTCCTGGTCTACGAACGCGGCAGATGTACCTCGAAGTCTCTGCAAGATCTCTCCGCCTCGAGAGTGATACGCCTGAGATGAAGTACCTGGATCTGCACATGAAAAACATGCGCAGAAGGGGCATGAGTACACCATAGCGGTACTCAGTAAGTGTCAAGCCTAACCTCGATTGGGTAGTGACGAGGAAGGTCAGGGCCTTACTGAGAACAATAATAATAATAAGTCTTGCAACAGTATGAAATAAATAGAAATAATGGGTATAACAATGATGTAAGACAAGTTATACAAGACAACAATTAACATTCAGAGAATAAGATAACACAGAGTAAAACAGCTCAATATCAATACCGACAACGAGGATCTCCCAGGATACCGTCCTGTAGTCCCTTTCATCAATTGACAAAGGAGCTCCCGGGATACCGTCCCATAGTCCATCTCATGAGTATATCCGAAGGATCTCCCGGGATACCATCCCGTAGTCCGACTATCAATGTGTAGGGGGGAATCTATCGGGAATCTAACTCGCAGTCCCAAAGTAAATATGCAGGGGGATCCATCCGGAATCAAACCCGTAGTCCCAAAGTAAATATGAAGGGGGGTCTATCGGGAATCTAACCCGCAGTCCCAAAGTAAATGTGCAGGGGGATCTACCAGGAATCTAACCCATAGTCCTAAAGTAAACAAACAAGGGAGGGAGTTACCGGAATCCCACATCCGTAGTCCCAATGTAAGTACGCAGTCACAATACGAGGATATTCAGAAATGAGGCTAAAAAATACAAGGCAAAAGGTAGTTCTAGTCTAACATGCTTCACGTAGTGCAAACAAAGCAACTTGAGCAAATAGACAATTTAGAACAACTAAGCATGCTTTTCTAGCTAACACAGTCTATAATTGCAAATAAAATAAAGCAAATAAGAAGGAAACTCAGTCTAAATAATTAAAGTAAAACCGGATTTTTCAACAATTAGCTCAAGCACGCGCTCATCACCTCACGTACAAGGCATTCAATTACCAAATATCATGTCCTAAGGGGAAAGGTCCCCCACACAAGGTTAGACAAGCCACTTACCTCGAACCGGCTCCAAAATTAACTCGAAACCACACTTTTGCCACGAGTACCCGATTCCAAATGGCCCAAATCTATTCATTTCAATTACATCTCATAAATAATATCTCAAGCAACTGGTTCTACTAATTAATTTAAAGCTACAATGCGAATTTAGGTAAAATGACCAAAACACCCCTCAGGCCAACGTGGTCAAAACCTGATGTTCGAACCAAAACCCGGTTACCCATTCCCCCACGAACCCAAATATATGATTTGTTTTGAAATCGGACCTCAAATTAAGGTCCAAATCCCCAATTTTAGAAAAAACCTAGGTTCTACCCAAAACCCCCAATTTCACCCATGAAAATCATTGATTTTAAGTGGAAAACATGTTAAATGATGTAAATGATTGAAAGAATTAAGTAAAAACCGACTTACAAATGATTTGGAATAAGTTTTGTCCTTGGAAAATGGCCTATGGGGTTTGGGTCTTGAAAGAATGGTGAAAAATGGTGGAAATTCGACTAAGTATGAAATTGTTGGGTCTCAGTTATCGCAATTGTGAACTGGGTTTCGCAATTCCGAACCACGACCAAATGTGGTAATTGCGAAGCTGGGTTCGCATTTGCGAACTCTTATTATTTTGCCAGTGTTCGCATTTGCAAAGGGTAAGTCGCATTTGCGACCACCCAACTTTCGCATTTGCGAGGGCTGAGGTCGCATTTGCGATCAGTGCCCAAAAATCCCTCGTTCGCATTTGCGAGAAATTGGATCGTATTTGCAATCATTTGCCCAGGTCCAAGGCTTCACAATTGCGATGCAGAGCTCGCATTTGCGACCTCGCAATTACGTGGCACATCTTCGCAAATGCAAAGATCATAGAAGGAAATATACCAAATTTTTAAAAGTTCAAAAATGCAATCCGACACCTATCCAAAACTCACCCGAGCCCTCGGGGCTCCAAGCCAAATATGCACACAACCTTAAAAATATCCTACGGACTTATCCATGCGATCAAATCGCCAAAATAACATCATAAACATCGAATCAAGCCTCAAAGCTCATGTTTTCTTCCAAATTTTTCATAGAACATCAAATTCCCATTTTAAGTCCGAAACACGTCAAATGACGTTCGTTTTCAACCAAACCTTACAGAAAGTGCTTAAATCATATATAAGACTTGTACCGGGCGTCGGAACCAAAATATGGTCCCGATACCATAGTCTTCTAATCAAATTTTATTTCCAATTTCCTTGATTATTTCCAAAAAACAATTTCACACAAAAATTCATTTCTCGAACTTGGGACCTCAGAATTCGATTTTAGGCATATGCCCAAGTCCCATATTTTCCTACGAACCCTCCGGGACTGTAAAATCACGGGTCTGGGTCAGTTTTCCCAAAATGTTGACCGAAGTCAAATTTATTCAATTTAATATCGAAATTTAGCATTTTTCTCACAGAATTCATATTCAAGCTTTTCTGGCTACGCGCCCAGACTGCACATGCAAATCGAGGCAACCTTAGATGAGGTTTTCAAGGCCTCGTAAGTACAGAATGGGTAAGAAAACAAGTGATGACCCCTTTGAGTCGTCATATCCTCCACCACTAAAACAACAATTTGTCCTCGACAGATAAAAGAAAGAAGTACCTGAGTCGGGAAAAAGATGAGGACAACGGCTCCACATATCAGACTCAGAATCCCAAATGGACATCGGTATCACTGAAATGCACTTTAGCCAAAACTTATGAAATTTCTTTCAACTTTAAGCTTCCGAAATGAGAATTCTCTTCCCAAATCAACTCTGAACTTCTCGAAACTTAATTCCGACCACGCATACAAGTCATAATACCTGAAACGAAGCTGTTCATGGTCTCAAACTGCTGAACAATACACTAGAGCTCAAAACGACCGGTCGGGTCATTACATTCTCTCCTACTTAAACATACGTTCGTCCTCGAACGTGCTGAGAACTACACTGAAGTGGTCTGAAATCATTGTTTAACACCGCATGCACCTTCCCGTGCTACCATAACTCAGTTGAGCACACCAGCTCGATCAATTCTAAAGATATTCCCTTTTATTAAAGCAAATAAGTCTTAGAGCCCAATTCCAACATCCGAAATTCTATGCCCGACTTGTTTCCAACATAAGATCACCATATCAATCACTACACGCTGTACTCAAACACGGCTGCATAACTTTGCTGAATTCACACCTAGCATCACTTTACTCACCGGACCATTATAACATTTTCTGATCGACTTAGTCAAAATTCCACGAATCTGATGCTCCCATTGCACCCCATGACATACACAGGTCTTACTCTAACTCTTACAATGCTGTCACAATGGAAGAGATTTGCAGAAATTCATAATCGACTGCCGAGTCAACCAATCATTGAGCCTATACTCCTGACAAGAAACATTACCTTATTCTGAACCAAATAATGATCTTTGCTCCTTAATATATTTCACGTAATCAGATTGCACTTATTCTAAATCCAACAATCTCGTCTCATCCAAAACGGACTGCTTAGACAATAAGCCACCCCGACATGACCAAAAGTCTCATGTGATGCCACAATGTACCAATAGGCTGACAACTAGAATGCGATACAAACAGGAAAAATGGACTTTGAAAAGAAATTTCAATTACCCCGCTCGCGAATCATACATGCAACGCGGGCGCACAACTAATATGAGCTTCCTTAAGAAAATAGGAAACATAACACAATAAAAAGATATGGGGAACTGTACTGAACATCACACTGTTGCGACATGCAACCCAATCCAAATAACATACCCATGACGGTGTGCCACCCGATCCAAATAACATACCCATGGTGGCGTGCCACCCGATCCACACATGAAGCTCACACAAGGAGATGTACATTGAGCTAAATTGCTCATTACAACAAGATACTGAACACCAGTCATAAACATGCTAAGTGTATAATACCATTCCCTGGGGAGACATATAACGCTATAATCCACAAACTCGAGCACCACTGAAGTGCAATATATGATCTGAATCTCAAGAGCCATCCTGCTCATATAACCTCAACTCTATGCGGAACCTCAACACATAAGAAATTCACCAAGCCATATCACAACTCGCATGACGCAATACATCATTACATGAAATAGCTAACAACAAAATAACACCCCGACTCCCTTCCATAAGGAGCGTATTGCTGAGATGAACACATCTGGCCTAATATAAGCTCCTGTTCATATTTAAATCAATCCACTGACCTCAAGCCGATTTCTAATTGCACCAACTAGGCTAATAACCTCTCAAAGGTCCATAATCCAATAAATAGAGTGCCCTCCAGGCATAAATTCCCAGACTAATGATATTACCACAATCCTCATACTTGGTTTAATCATTAATCGGTCAAGTGACTACATGTCACACTTATACAAATCTTCCTATAGGACATGCGCTCACAACCTTCCGAAATGAATAACGGGTCCGCACATCCAAACCACCGACGCACTAATGCTGAAAAGGGATCAAGAATCCTTAACCAGGGTGCGAAGCCTTTTCACAAAACACCGATCTCAGGTGATACTGACGACAATACCAACTCACTTTAAACATCGAAACTCCTTTCCTGCTCATCCGAGCTCGTGACATCCTTGTCAGCACCGAACTACAACCTTGATACTCACTTCAAATTTTTACCACTTACCGCACCCAACGTGCCAATAATAGCTTTTCACTAGACTCACTTCAGGAGAACCATAGCAACACACAAGTAAATTCTCATAACTGTAGTATAGGAAAACATCTAAGTAGTGGTCTAAGCCACCATAGCCCTTCCAGGATCCGCCTACACATAACGGTCCATAACAGAATAAATCTTCTGAATAATATTAATTATGGCGACCGATAAGCCTCACACGTACCGCCACTAATCACATGCATAACTTGATCATGCTGAAGGAACTG
This sequence comes from Nicotiana glauca, assembly GCA_026770625.1. NCBI lineage: Eukaryota > Viridiplantae > Streptophyta > Magnoliopsida > Solanales > Solanaceae > Nicotiana > Nicotiana glauca. The sequence goes on along the minus strand of MU765747.1, from coordinate 285,957 downwards.
ACCTCTACCACCAATACGCTAACTCAACTATGGTTAACTAATATATCTTCCTTCGATTTACTCCGATTGCCTTGGTAATAATAATAACTCCTTTCAACACATAACACACTCCATTCGCACTCACCCCGGGTGACTTGAAACCGCGAGACCATGCTGTCCCAAATCCCATAAACCATTTCATACCTTCCTTGTGCGCACATTCGCACCCTTGACTGATATGCCCATTCCGCTAACCCTTCTACGAATCCGAAGTCATTTCTCATCTTTCTCTCAAGTGCTACACTGCAAGTCAAAACATCGTAGGACATTCTGGGCCTCCACTCATATGAATGCTGCAAAAGCTTGATTCTTAACTGTACTTATAGGCTCGAAATCATTAGGCACCATACTTTACCTCTTTTTGAATCCATTAGGACCGTTGCTAAGAGCCACCCGCTCTGACTTGGTCCCGAATATAATCAACTCCATAAGTCTTATAACACATAAATACCCTTTTAACGAGGCACCCATCAGAATTACTTCCCTTGAAATCCGCATCTATACAAGGCAAAATTCTTGAATCCTTCCCCAAGTCTGAACATGAGCCAATAAGGCCAACCATAGCACACCTTTAACAATTCCTTTGCTCAAATTACCACTTATGTTCCTTTCCCGTAGCTGAAATAACCCATCAATATGTTAATAACGAGAAATCTCACAAGTAGTTAGCCATGCAACCAAAGAGTACGCGGTGGGACTTTTCCACTCAGCTTGAAGCCACTGATACACAATCTCTGGAATTCACCAGCTGCACAAGCCCATCCGCTCCTCGTGGACATCCACTAAATGGGCGACGATATCATCCAATTCAAGTTATGTTGTAACCTCCTTCATATCAAGCAACTCTTTTCCGTCATATCAAATCTCGTACCGTATAATGGCCGATATTTCAAATCAAGTCCGTAGACCCAGCCAGTAAATCCACATACTTCTCTGCCACCCTCCCACTTTGGGCAGACTCACTTCTTTAACTAACTACTCGACCTCCACTTCTTGCACCTGGTCTTCTAGAAGTTTAACCACCACATAACACTTCCCACACGTCCTTCCTCATTCCTTGCTGTCAGTTATTGCCTTGAATAAAATCTATCTTTATGGCACTTGAACCCACAATTGTTGCTAGCTTTACACCTTTCTCAAGGTCATCCTTCTCACAACGTCGACATTAGAAGCAATGATTCAACCATAAACTATCGCACCCCGCGATATGTGACAGCCGTATTTTTGATATTATCTTACAATAGCTTGCCCCAACGGCAAATTGTAGAACATCATAACACTGACAAACTTAGTGCATTCAATTAGGACAACAACACCCCATCATTGAAGAAAACTCCACCTCGCTTGTAAATACCAAGTCTTATTACCCCACCAGCCCACATCTGACCATTCTTAGTCCAATTGCCTTTCCCCTGCCGGGGATAAAATACTGAATCCCTTGATTATACACTGAGTAAACTTCCCTTCAAGGCATTCACTGCCCTGACAGGTAGGCAAACACCCTACCATCATATCACTACTGGGAAACAGTAGTTATAAGCATTATGGCAGCTTGTGCTTCCTCAGAGCCCTTAGAAGTACCGCTACTGGGCTGAAACAATAAAATATTCTTCCAATAAGTGATGATAATAATCCGACCAGCTTTACCGGGAGAAACATCCCGTATAACACCTGTAGTACCATTATGGTTCTTCAATCTTCGATTTATAACAAGCGGTCCGCATCGCATAAGATTGAGCAGGAATGAATTAAAGGCATACGCCTCCAAGGATCAAATCGAACGATAAGGAATCATATGAAGTGAAATTTTCTTAATGGTTACATAGCCTCTCGTAGATAAGTACAAACATCTCCGTCCTGATCAGCGAGACTCTAATACACCGGCATGTGTTCCGTGATTCCTATGAACCTAGAGCTCTGATACCAACTTGTCACAACCTCAGTTCACCCTCCATGAACGTGTCCTGATGGCACCTAGTCCCTACCACTAGGTAAGCCTAACAATGCGGAAACAACATAACTTGTGGAAATGAATAACTAACTAAAAAAACTAGAAGGGTAACTGTATATAAATGCCGCTCGGCATATACAATCCAAAAATGCAGAAGTCTACAACATCATCCCCAAAACCCGAAAACTCACGAGAACACAAGCTAACAGAAAGTAATACACGGCTCTAACTCCAGAGTGTCTAAAGCAAAAGTACTGAAGGAAAAGCTAACTGCTAAAGCTAGAATAAGATAGAGACTCCTGGTCTGCGGACCCGGCAGATGTACCTCATAGTCTCTGCTAGATCTCTCCACCTCGAGAGTGATACGCCTGAGATGAAGTACCTGGATCTGCACATGAAAGACATGCGCAGAAGGGGAATGAGTACACCACAGCGGTACACAGTAAGTGCCAAGCCTAACCTCAGTTGGGTAGTGACGAGGAAGGTCAGGGCCCTACTGAGAATAATAATAATAATAATAAGTCTTGCAACAGTATGAAATAAACAGAAATAATGGGTACAACAATGAAGTAAGATAGCTTATACAAGACAACATTTAACATTCAGAGAATAAGATAACACAGAGTAAAACAACTCAATATCAATACCAACAACGAGGATCTCCCAGGATACCGTCCTGTAGTCCCTTTCATCAACTCTCCAAGGAGCTCCCGGGATACTGTCCCGTAGTCCATCTAATGAGTATATCCGAAGGATCTCCCGGGATACCATCCCGTAGTCCGACTATCAATGTGTAGGGGGGATCTATCGGGAATCTAACCCGTAGTCCCAAAGTAAATATGCAGGGGAATCTATCGGGAATCAAACCCGCAGTCCCAAAGTAAATATGCAGGGGTCTATCGAGAATCTAACCCGCAGTCCCAAAGTAAATGTGTTGTGGGATCTACCGGGAATCTAGCCCGTAGTCCCAAAGTAAACAAACAAGGGGGGGAGCTACCGAAATCCCACATCCGTAGTCCCAATATAAATACGCAGTCACAATACGAGGATATTCAGAAATGAGGCTAAAATATACAAGGCAACAGGTAGTTCTAGTCTAACATGCTTCACGCAGTGCAAACAAGGCAACTTGAGCAAATAGACAATTTAGAACAACTAAGCATGGTTTTCTAGCTAACAAAGTCTATAATTGCAAATAAAATAAAGCAAATAAGAAAGAAATTCAGTCTAAATATTTAAAGTAAAACCCGATTTTTCAACAATTAGCTCAAGTACGTACTCGTCACCTCACGTACAAGGCATTCAATTACCAAATATCATGTCCTAAGGGGAAAGGTCCCCCGCACAAGGTTAGACAAGCCACTTACCTCGAATCGGCTCCAAAATCAACTGGAAACCACACTTTTCCACGAGTACCCGACTCCAAATGGCCCAAATCTATTCATTTCAATTACATCACGTAAATAACATCTCAAGCAACTGGTTCTACTATTTAATTTAAAGCTACAACGCGAATTTAGGTAAAATGACCAAAATATCCTCAGGACAACATGGTCAAAACCCGAGGTTAGAATCAAAACCCGGTTACCCATTCCACCACGAACCCAAATATATGATTTGTTTTGAAATCGGACCTCAAATTGAGTTCCAAATCCCCAATTTTAGAAAAAACCTAGGTTCTACCCAAAACCCCCAATTCCACCCATGAAAATCATTGATTTTAAGTGGAAAACATGTTAAATGATGTAAATGATTGAAAGAATTAAGTAAAAACCGACTTACAAATGATTTGGAAGAAGTTTTTGTCCTTGAAAAATCGCCTATGGGGTTTGGGTCTTGAAAGAATGGTGAAAAATGGTGGAAATTCGACTAAGTAGGAAATTGCTAGGTCTCAGTTATTGCAATTGCGAACTGGGGTTCGCAATTGCGAACCACGACCAAATGTGGTAATTGCGAAGCTGGGGTTGCATTTGAGAACTCTTATTATTTTTCTAGTGTTCGCATTTGCGAAGGGTAAGTCGCATTTGCGACCACCCAACTTTCGCATTTGCGAGGGCTGAGGTCGCATTTGCGATCGATGCCCAGAAATCCCTCATTCGCATTTGCGAGAAATTGGATCGCATTTGCGATCATTTGCCAGGTCCAAGGCTTCACAATTGCGATGCTGAGCTCGCATTTGCAACCTCGCAATTGCGAGGCTCATCTTCGCAAATGCGAAGATCACAGAAGGAAATATACCAGATTTTTACAAGTTCAAAAATGCAATCCGACACCTATCTAAAACTCACCCGAGCCCTCGGGGCTCCAAACCAAATATACACACAACCACAAAAATATCCTACGGACTTATCCGTGCGATCAAATCGCCAAAATAACATCATAGAACATCAAATTCCCATTTTAAGTCCGAAATATGTCAAACGACATTCGTTTTCAATCAAACTTTATAGAAAGTGCTCGAATAATATATAAGACTTGTACCGGGCACCGAAACCAAAATACGGTCCCCATACCATAGTCTTCTAATCAAATTTTATTTCCAATTTCCTTGATTATTTCCAGAAAACAATTTCACACAAAAATTCATTTCCCGGACTTGGGACCTCGGAATTCGATTTCGGGCATATGCCCAAGTCCTATATTTTCCTACGGACCCTCCGGGACCGTCAAATCATGGGTCCGGGTACGTTTTCCCAAAATATTGACCGAAGTCAAATTTATTCAATTTAATATCAAAATTTAGTATTTTTCTCACAGAATTCATATTCAAGCTTTCCGGCCATGCGCCCGTACTGCATACGCAAATCGAGGCGACCCTAGTTGAGGTTTTCAAGGCCTCAAAAGTACAGAATGGGTAAGAAAACAAGTGATGACCCCTTTGGGTCGTCACAGGCTTAACCCTAGCTGCTTTCTCTCTCCATTTAATGGCATACTCCCTGAAGCTTTCACTTGGTTTCTTCTTTAGGTTTGAAAGGGAATTGCGGTCTAGGGCAATGTCAATATTGTATTGGAACTGTTTGACAAAGGCCTATGCCATTTCATCCCAGATGTACCAGCGAGACGTGTCTTGATCCAAAAATCATTCGGATGCTACTCCTGTAAGGCTTTCCCCAAAATAAGTCATCAACAATTCTTCATTTCTTCCCGCACCTATCATTTGATTGCAATACCTTTTTCTGGTGGGCAATGGGGTCTCCATGTCCATCATACTTTTCAAATTTGAGAGTCTTGAAACCAGGTGGCAAGAGGACATCAGGGAACATACATAGACCCTTGAAGGCAATACTCTTCTTACCTGTCAGCCCTTGCATGTTTTTCAACTGTTGTTCTAGGCTTTTCACTCTTTGGGTCATTTCTTCCTGTGCCATCTTTCGGGCAGGCTTCTCAATATTTGCAGGAAGATCAAACAAGTACGAGTGGTACTCAGGAGAATGGTACTGCTCTTGCTGTGAAGCAAATTGTGACTCATGACAAGGCTGACCTTGGCCATTGGCCCATGCATGACACATTTTGGCCATTTGCTGTTTCAGTATTCTATTTTCCTCAATCACAGTAAGACTCTTGTTGAACCCTCTGACCCGGAGCCTCTTGAGAATTTGTAATAGCTTCGATGTCAGTTGTCATTGATATTTTTTCCTTGGATCTTGTGTTGTCCGCTTACCACAAACCGACCACCTCAACGTACTTCATAATTCAAAACAAAACATGTTAGAATGGACTCACTCAGTCCTTATTATTATCATCATTTTTTTTTCACTTCTGTTTTTCTTTTTTTCATTTTTCTTCTCATTTTCCTTTTCAATGGTTGATCGAACCTGATGTGGGTTGCCTACGTATCATGTGGGAACATGAATCAGATCTTGCGTAGTTCGGGAAGATTAGGAATAAAGTAAGTAAACTAACTTTTTTTTGTTTTCTCTTCTTTTTTTTTATTTATAATTTTCGAAATAAAGACTTATATAAAGAAGAAAGAAAAAATTTTTAATTACTATTTTTTTTGGAATTTCAAAAGAAAAACTTCTAAAGAAGAAAGAAAATATTTTTGGATTTTGGACTTTTATTTTTTTGAATTTATGAAAGAAAAACTTCTAAAGAAAAGAGAAAATATTTTTGAATCTTGAATTTTCTTTTGATTTTTCGAAAGAAGAATGAAAATATTTTTTGTATTTTTTAAAAATATAGAGTCTAAAATAAAGACTTTCTAAAGAAGGAAGTGAAGGAAATATTTTTGGATTTTTTGAAAATTGTGGGCCGCAACTGACGAGGTTGCCTACGTATCTTACATCCGGTGAGAATCAGACCAACGTAGTTCGCCCAATTTTGACACAACAGGAAAATATGACTTATTTTGAAATGACTTTTCCTCTTTTCAGAATTTAGACAGAGTTTCAAAATTTTCTAAATATCTACCTCACTCTTGGTTTTTTGATTTTTGATTTTCTTTTCTTATTCTAGAGGCCGGTCAACATGCATGCCTGAACAGACAGATACGCAAGTAGCACGTAAGATACATCAGGATAGTCTTTTAATTTGGGTACATCTATCCTAGACGGACGCAACCCCAGATTTTCAAAAATGAGAAATTGCAATTCGATGCCTATCCACCCGAGCCCTCGGGGCTCCAACCCAAACATGCACACAACCTCAAAAATATCCTACGGACTTATCCGTGCGATCAAATCGCCAAAATAACATCATATACATAGAATCGAGCCTCAAAACTCACGATTTTTCTTCTAAACTTCATAATCTTTCAAACTTGGAACTCATAGTCCGAAACACGTCAAACGACGTCCGATTTTGACCAAACTTCACAGAAAGTGCTTAAACAATATATAAGACTTGTTTCGGGTGTCGGAACCAAAATACGAGTCCGATACCATAGTCTTTTAATCAATTTTCATTTCCATTTTCCTTAATAATTTCAGAAAAATAATTTAACAGAAAAATTCTTTTACTCGGGTTCTAGACCTCGGATTTCGACTCCGGGCACATGCCCGAGTCCCATATTTTTCTACGGACTTTTCGAGATTGTCAAATCACGGATCCAGATCCGTTTACCAAAAATATTGACCGAAGTCAACTTTAACCATATTAATATCAAAATTATTCAAATTTTTTATAGATTTCACATATTTCAACATAAAAGCTTTCCGGTTGCGCGCCCAGACTGCGCATGCAAATCGAGGCAACTAAAAGTGAGGTTTTCAAGGCCTCGGAAGCGCGAAAAAAGGGAAAAATACGGTGATGACCCTTTGTGTCGTCACAACGGTCATGTAAGCCAACTTAATTAATCAATTAAACTCTCCCTTTTAACACCTTTGAAATCTAGGATTTTCCTTTCATTTTTCATAAATAAAAAGTTCGCTTACTTCAATTCAAATTAAATAATAACTATTATTACACATCTTTCGAAAACCATCCCAGAACTCAGTGTAACAAGTGCATGAGCAACTACTGATAAGGGAAATAAATTACAACATCTGTCCGAAATATAGTGGACAGGGACTAAATACAAAATGCTAAAAGGAACTACACTAGCTGCAGGTCGCCTCGAATAATGCAGCACACCTAGTCCCAGAATCTTCCGCGCTGCTACGCCCAGTACGCTGCTAGAGATGCATATACCTGTGCAAAAAAAATGCACAGAAGTGTAGTATGAGTATGTAAACAACATGTACTCAATGAGTGTATCGCCTAATCTCGAAGGAGTAGAGACGAGATGGTCAACTTTGACACTCTCTAATGGTCCAATAATAATTTGTCCTTAATATATATATTAAACAGTGGATTTATTTATTGAGTCCCCAAAGTCAAATGCACGTGATGCAAACAACCGTTGGGATCCGGCATGAGGCTTTATTATACTAGGTTCAAAACCTGGGTGTATTATCTTAGACCGGCTTACTCGAGCGGACAGCTCGAGCCGAGGGGGGCAACGTACCGGGAATACAAAAGCTTCACCGGCTTTGCAACTTGTTCGAACCTCGTTCTAAAATTGGATAAGACTCTAGACAGAAGAGAAGTCACACGAAGTGCACACTCCCCAGATGATTTAGAAGACTCCGAGAGAAGAAGGGTTTCGTAGCAGTTTATATACAGTTCACGCAATATCAAAGCGGTAAAAAGCGGTAATTAGCACATTAGGCTCAAACATGTAGAAAAACCAGATAATAAATAAAGCCAACTACAACAACTATTCTAAGCTCGAATTCTTGAACCCTGAACCGAAGTTCTGGGTTTGGATCCCCAGCAGAGTCGTTAGAGCCGTCACACCTCCTTTTTTGCACACCACCCCCGAAAGGTAGTGTATAAGGGAGTTTTTCTAATTTAAGTGACATTATTCGAAATGAGACTATTTCTTTATCAGAGTCGCCACTTGGGATGGTTTATTTGGTGTCCCAACTCATCAATTTATTTTGAATCCTAAATCGAGGAAAATTTCAACTTTCCTTGTGAAGTCTGCGAACCAGAAATTCTGACTAAGGAATTCTGTTAACCCGGGGGAAGGTGTTAGGCACCCCCCCGATTTCGTGGTTCTAGCACGGTCGCTTAAACTATTACAATTGGCCTATTATCTGATTTTAATACACGTTCAAACCTATAGTTCAATTTTAAATTATTTACCATTTTTAATTAATTTTAAGGAAGATTGAACGTCGTCTAAAACATGTCTTTGGATCGCGTCACATGAAATGCACCCGCAATCCGAAACACATTTTATTCAACATTTTAGGATTTGGATTTGGGTCACATGAAATGCACACCCAAGTTTAGGAAGGTAGTATTATTAAAACAATACGCCTAAAGCAACTACGCATTATTAACTTTGCGAGGGCCTTGGAAAATTCAACTAATGGCATACCTCGATTCTAATTTCAAAGGATTGTACTCAACTAAAGAAAACTACGGTGTCCATATTTACTTCTTAAAAATAATTTGAGATTTATTGTAAAGCATGCATTATAGAATTACACGAAATCATATATCATTTTCTCCCCAAAAATTCATGTCGTGTGTTTATGGCTGCTGCTTAGGATTTATTGGAGAAGAAGGTCTCAAAGATAGTCATGGTTGATCCTAACGGCTGTGATTTTGTTGTTGAAGAAGGTGGTCATGGCTACTATCCTTAAGCGTTAAAGAAGGTGAAGAATAGGAGGGTCATTTATTTTTGTGTATTGCGGCTGTTCCAGATCTGTATGTTGTATACCTTAGGTCCTTTTTTATGTTCTTTTATTAAATTCTTTCAGAGAAGTTCTGGGGTCGGGTTCTCTTTGGAGTTCAGCGACTGATCCCTAGATGAGGAAGATGGGGGAGCTCACGTTCATGGAGGGTCTGTTGTGTTCTATGTCGAGGAAGAAGACAGTGGGGAATGGGTCCCTTTTTTTTGCACTGTTGTGGCAGAAGGTTTTTTTGGTGTATATGGTCTGTTTATATTTAGTTGTATGTACTATTATATAGGGGTATGATTTAGGTTAGGGGTATGGGCCTAGGGATTATGGGCTAGGGAATTAGGCCAAAGACTAAAAAAAATGGACTACAAGATTTATAAAGACGGGATAAACTAATCTAAAACTAGTTCTTCCTCCTAAAATTATGTACAATTATAATATAAAAATATAAAACTAATTTTAATTAATTGAACTAAACTATAAAACATAAAACTATTTTTTGTATTTTCAAGATTATATAAAAATAAAGATAAGGTACTATTTTATATATTTTTTATTTAAATTTACCAAAGATACGTAAATTAAAATATTTTTTTGTACTTTTTATTTTTGTGACGAAATAAACTAAAAGAGTAAAAATTAGTTAAAATAGCTATATTAGGCCTAGATTAAATATTTACGTGCTAAAATATGAAAAATCTTGGGGAGGGTCAAAAATCACATGTCTACAGCTGCCCCTCTTTGACTGGAAACGCGAAGAGTTTTCAGACAAAGAATGACTAGACAGATTTTTGACCCGACCCTTATTTAGAGTGACCAACAGCTAAAAGAAAAGAGAATGTGACTGAGCCTTGGTATCTGAGCTGCCTACATATCCTTGGCTATAAAGGAATCAGGCCACGTGTAGTTCAGAGGTAAATAAGGTGATGAGTACCGAGGTTGAGAGTCGAGCGAGGTGCCGTCAAGGTTCCGGTCTGCGGTCCCGTTATTACATCAAAATAAAAAATGAAAAAGACTAACTAAGCCTATCAGCTACAAGTTACAAGATTCCTATCTACGAGTCTTCTGAAGCTTGATCTTGGGTCTTGGTTGGTTCTTCATGTGAACCCTGATCTGAATCTTGATGCTTGTTAGCTACATGTGTTGGTTCAATCTTCTTTAGCTTTTCAAACCAAGACAGGACATGCAGAGCTTGTGACCTCAGCCCTGTCTTGAGCAGCTCACATCTTTCATTAGCTTGTGCACTCTGAGATCACTTCTTTTGTTCTTTTTTCTTTTCTTTATTTTTGGATTGAGACTCATTCTTTTGGTCATCTCGAATCCTGTGCCTCGGGGTCAACCCTGCTCAGACACCAAAAACAAGAAAACGAACGAAATTTTTCTGCCCCAATTTTCACTAGAAAAATTTCGTGAGTTATTTGTAACAAAATCTAAACTACCTTTTCTTTTGAAAGTTATAAAATAAGGATTGTGTATCTTTAGGAGGAAAGATTAGGGAATGGAGCCCTATATCTAAAATTCTCAACTAGGGAATGGAGACCCTATGTTGGCAAAAAAGACGACTAGGGAATGGAAGCCCTATGTCTAAAATCTCAACTCAGGGATTGAAGCCCTAATGTTGGCAAAAAAGGCGACTAGGGGATGGAGGTAATATGTCTAAAATCTCAACTCAGGGATTAGAGCCCTAATGTTGGCAAAAAGGCGACTAGGGAATGGAGGCCCTATGTCTAAAAATCTCAACTAGGGATTGGAGCCTATGTTGGAAGAATGAGACTGCTAAATTGTGTACTTATGCTAAAATGAACCAAGAAGGATTTTCTTTTTCTTTTTTTTTTCTTTTTTTATTTTAGAAAATCATTCTTTTAAACAAAATTCTCAAACGCTTTTTTTTTCAAAGGCATGAACAAATGACCCTTTTTTTTTTCGAGACATCCCTTTATTTTCAAACTATCCTAGAAGAAAATTCGTCAGACTAGGTTTCCTATCTTAGGAGAAAGATTCATCAGACTAAGATTTTGATCCTAGGAGAAAATTCATCAGACTAGGTCCATTTTTGTTATCTTATGAGAAAGATTCATCAGACTAAGATTTCGATCCTAGGAGAAAATTCATCAGACTAAGTTTTCTATCTTAGGAGAAAGATTCATCAGACTAAGATTTCGGTCATAGGAGAAAATTCATCAAATTAGGTCCTTTTTATCTTAGGAGAAATATTCATCAGACTAAGATTTATATTGGGAGGAAAATCCATCAGACTAGGACTTTTTATCCTAGGAGGAAAAATGTGAATATCAATGGCAAGATTTTATGTACAATAGCAAGACAAATAAAGGCAAAGATTTGAGAAACTTCCCTTTGTCGGCTCTTCCCTCCTTTTTTTTTCTTCTTTTTTTTTGTTTTTTGTTTTTGCTTTTTTTTGAACCACTTTCCTTGCACTGCTTTGTTCCTGTTTCATATAAATAAAAATTTGTCAGTTTTGAAAATGGTGGTCGGTTTGTGGCCTTGAGTCTTGGGCAGTTTGTCTTCTGCTCGATCAGCTTGAGTCGGTTTCAAGAGACTTTTGCTCTGCATCAACCCTAATTGTTTCACTCCCAGTGTAACGATCCGACCGGTCATTTTGAGTCCTAGCACTCCATTCAGCAGTTGGAGGCCAGGAACAACTTCATTTCAGGTATTATGACTTGTACGCATGGCCGGAATTAAGTTTCGGGAAGTTCAAAGTTGATTTGGAGGGAGAATTTTTGTTTCAGAGGCTTAAAGTTGAAAGAATGAACTAAGATGGGATTTTGTAAGTAAACGACCTCGGAATCAGGATTTGAAGGTTCCAACAGGTTCGTATGATGATTTCGGACTTGGGCGTTTGCCCGGATTGGGTTTTGGATAACCTGGGAGCATTTTGGCGCCTATTACGGAAGTTAGCATTTTGGAAGAAAATTCTTGAGTTTGGCTTGAAGTGCATTTCAGTATTATCGATGTCTGTTTGGGATTCCAAGACTATGAATACCTCCGTATGGTGATTCTGGAGTCGGGGGCGCGATCGAAAGTGAATTCGGAGGTCCGTAGTTCATTTTGGAGCCATTTGGCTAAAGATAGAAATTCAAAGGTTTTTGAGAAGTTTGACCGGAGGTGGACTTTTTGATATCGGGGTCGGAATCTGATTCCGGAAGTTGGAGTAGGTCCGTAATGTCGAATATGACTTGTGCGCAAAATTTGAGGTTAATTGGATGTGATTTGATAGGTTTAAACATCGAAAATAGAAGTTTGAAATTCTAAAGTTCATTAAGTTTGGATTGATGGTCGATTCATGATTTTAGCATTGTTCGATGCGATTTGAAGCCTTGAGCGGGTCCGTAATGTGTTTTGGGATTGGTTGGTATGTTTGGATAGGGTCCCGGGGGCCTCAGTTGGATTCCGGATGGTTAACAGATCAAATTTGGAAGTTGAAGAATAGCTGAAGGATCTGGTTGCTGGTATTTTCGCTTCTGCGGTGGGTCGACCGCAGATGCGGACATGCAGAAGCGGAAAGGGAGACGCAGAAGCGGTTTTTGGTCAAAGGGTCAAGGGCTGCAGATGCGGTCAAGGTTCCGCAGAAGCGGGACCGCATCTGCAGGAGGCATGTCGCAGATGCGAGATTGGGGCGGCCTAGGGAGGACCGCATATGCTATATTTGGACCGCACCTGCGGAACCGCAGAAACGGTTGTCACACCTCCTTTTTTACGCACCACTCGAAGGATAATATGTAAGGGAGTTTTTCCATTTAAAGTGACATTATTCGAAATGGGATTATTTATTTATTTAGAGTCGCCATTTGGGATAGGCTTGGCTTTTGGTGTCCCAAATTACCGATTTATCTTGAATCCCAAATCGAGGAAATTTCGACTTCCCGAATGGAGTCTGCGAACTAGAAATTCTAAGTAAGGAATTATGTTGACCCGAGGAAAGGTACTAGGCACTCCCGAATCCCGTGGTTCTAGCACGGTCGCTCAAACTATTATAATTGGCTAAAAATTTGATTTTAATACATGTCATCCGATATTGCAATTTTATAAAGATTATTTTACCGCTTTTAATAAATTTTTTAAAGAAATTGAAAATCGTTTAAAACGTATTTTTGGATCACGTCATATAAAATGCACCCGAATCCTCGACACATTTTATTCAACGTTTTGGGATTTAGATTTGGCTCACATGAAATGTACACCCGAGTTTAGGAAAGTAAAATTATTAAAGAACGTACCTAAAGCGGCTAACGTGTTATTAACTTTGCGGGAGGCCAAGAAAATTCGCTAAATGGCACGTCCCGGTTTCTAACTATTTTAATATAAGTATTTAAAGAGGGCCACACAATTTATGAATTTTATTTGGCGCGGCACAACTCATTTTTATTTTAAAGGGCAACCTAAGAGAACTACGATTTTCTATTAAGTATTGTCTCTAAAAGGGCCTTAATTAATTAACATTATTAGCAAACTTCTATTGAAAAGAGTTCAAGAAATTCGGGCTTCAATCTCAAGTCCACATTGAAACAAGAGGAGAACCTCTTAATTCAAATGTGCTACTTAACTTGGAAGGCCCAAACTATAATTCAAATTTTAAAACCCTTAAATCTAATAGGTTCAGCAGACAGAATGGTCCATGTACTGGGCCTCGAAGCCAGCCCAGGGAAATGACATGCCACTTCAGCTTTGTTCGTGTGGCTCATTCAGAGCTTGGGCCACGATCACGAGCCCAATTTGGGAATACAAGTTCCAGGCCTTGATCAGTCCACCATCTAGTGAGACTAGTTAAATAGCAAACTGAGGAAACTGATAATATTTAGGCCACTAATTATCCATTTAAGGCCACATTAGACTTAATCCAAATGGCCTCGAATTTCTGTCAAGTCAGTTTTTGAGTTTTGGCCCAAAACAAAAGGCCAAATGAAATGCTGATTTTAGATTAGACTGTGTAATACTGGTCCTGGATCAAAATTAAATTTAACAGTTTATAAGCCAACAGCCATTTCAAACTCGTCCTATCAAAACCTGCTTTGTCTAATTCAATGTTCAAGCATGTACATTGATCTTATTTAAATTATGGGTTACAATAACACATTCTGAAATTTAATGACAAAACTAGAATGAAACTAAAGAAAATGCATAGGTTTCACACCCAGGGATCTCGAGCCTATACACATGGAATTTATTACTGCAACACTAACTCTTTCTGATATCTAACAAGCATGAACAACACTACTAACACTATTATAATTACAGTAAACCAGAGTTATTAATAGAATTATCATGAAAGAGCAAAATGAGGTATAGTTCAATAGTCCAAGTTAACTACAAATGAAGATCGAATGCGGTCCTGAAGCTACTGAAAGTACAACATGAGAATTAACAAAGAAATCATGCAGCATTTTCATTGCATTTCCAAACTTGAGAGCTACATCAATGTGTATTCATGATGTGTACCTGGATATGGCAAAAACAAATGGAAATTCAAGGCAGGAGGTAGCAAATGAGAGCAGTAGCAGGAAGCAACAATCAGCAGTAATTTCAAACAAACTTCAGACCCAGGAAATGATATCAAACTATCCAAGGAGTGATTTCAATCTAGTAGCACTAGTAAACAACCCAGAAACAGCTTGAATGAACCAAAAAACAACTCGAAAATCAGTCTAGGAACTTCTGAACCTCAGCTACTAAAACACGAAGAAGACTCAGGCCATTTTCAACTTTAGATCAAACTGGAATGCTAATCAAAAATGGAAACCTAATATCACTCTAGGAAATTCAATGGAATAGTAATTCCTAGAGTTTTGGTCGCTTGAAATTTTTAAGAGTTTTTAGTATTCTGATTTGATTTTTTTTTAAATTTTCTGATTTTCTCTAAGCTCTAGAATGGGAATTTTTGAATTTTTTCAGATCTCAAAACTTCTAGAAATTTGTGGGGATTTTTCATATTTTAAAACTTCTAGAATTTTGTGGGGATTTTTCAGATTTTAAAACTTATGAAACAAGGCAATGATTATGTCTTTTTATAGGCAAAACTAGGGTTGCCTTCAGAATTATACTTTGCCCCCCCCCCCCCAAGTCCCTCTATTATTTTTAGATTTTTAACTGTTTAGTCCCTTATTTTTTGGCTTGTTTCCCAAGTTAGACTATTAAGTTCCTAAAATTTTGATTGGAACCCCATCTAGAATGTTCTAGGGGTTTCTATTTTCAGCTACTATCAGATTCCCTATTTTGAAATACCCATACTACCCTTTCATTCATTATGAAATTACTGCTCTATGTCAACTAACCCTAGCCCTTTTAACTAACCAAACAACCATAGTTAGTCGATATTAAATTAGAAACTAATCAACTATAACCAAACAAAGTTTAAAATTGAACTAACCAATCTAATTAATTGAAATTGAACTTTAACTTTAATGAACACTAATATCCTAAGGTTAAAACAGTGAATTAACAATTAACTAACTAGTAAAAATAGAAACTAAAGTAGAATTCATGTCATATGATCAACAACAAACAATCATGCATCGAAGTCAAACATACTAAAATATGAATCAAATTGAATCGAAATTAATTCTAAGAAAACTGGACAGAAAAAATCAAATTGAACTAAACTAATCAATAAAAAGTAAAAATTAAAGAACTAAACACTGAATTAAACCAACAATATCACAACAAAATAAAAACAAAAATTAAACTAAAAATCAGAATTCACGAGAACAGAATCAACCATAAACAAAATCAAAACAAAAATTAAACTAAAAATCAAAAATCATGAGAACAGAATCAACCATAAAAAAATAATCAAACAAGGAAGAAAGAAAAGAAAAAAAACTTACTGATTTGGCCTTCTACCCGATTGTCTTTGAATCGAGTCCCCAAATAATGTTATATGTTTGTTCTTACTAAGAAAAAAGACATAATTTTTTTTGGGAACTAAAATCGACACTAGATAGTCCTTGAAAATTCAACCAGTTTTTTACAAAAACCCAATATTTAAAATTCGAAAAGTTCCAATTGGATTCGAAGGGTTTTGGTTTAAGATTCGGGATGAGGAGGTCAAGGGGACTATAGGGTGTGATTTTGGTTGGATTTGGAGGAGTTAGGGTTTTGGCCGAAAATTTGATTCAATATTCGAGGAGTCTGATGGGGATTCGAAGGAAACTAAGCCCGGATACGGAAAGGGGAGGTGGAGGAGCATCTGTGGTGTAATTTTGGGGTTCATCGGAGAATCGCTGCCGGCAGAGGCAATTTCTAGCGG
>MU765747.1:226888-268242 GCA_026770625.1 Nicotiana glauca | reverse complement strand
CGGCGGGCGGCGGGCAGCGGAGGGGCGGTGGTGATATTAGGGGTGTTCTAAGACGATGAATTATGGGGGGAGTAGGGGCTGTCCGACATTGATATATCAAGAAATCATCAGTTCTTGACCGTTCGATCAAAGAATCTAGACGGTCAGGATTAAAACTAATCCAAAACGACGTCGTTTCGGTTAAAGGGAGCTGGACTGGGTTGGCCACGGATTTGAGCCAATTTGAAATGGGTCTTTGGGGGGTTCGGCTTGGGCTATAAACTTGGCCCAAAGCAGACCTTTCTTTTCCTTTTTATTCTTTTTTCATTTGTTTTTTTTTTCTTTTCTTCTTTTGTTTTTATTTATTTTCTTCTTCTTTCATTTTTTTAAATACAAAAATTAAAACTTACAAAAACCTGGTATAACCCTAAAATTAAACTAATTAATTTTCTAAAATAAACTAAATCCTAGTTTAAAAAGAAAACTAAACCAAAAATGCAAAAATGACTATTTTTGTTATTTTCTTCTATTTTTTGTGATGTTAATTGACCAATAACACAAAATATAAATGTGAGTCCTAAATGCAGAGATACTATATTTTGTATTTTTTATGAATTATATTAACTAAAAATGCGCACAAAAAATGCGAACAAACACAAAATCATGTAATTAATTCCGTAAAATTCAAATAATAAAAGAAAAATTCTAATTTTAATAAATTCTATAGGAATAATTTAAGCGAGGCAAAAATCACATGCTCACAGCTACCACTCTTTGCTCGGAGACACGAAGGGTTTTCGGGCAAAGATAAATGAGTAATTATGAGAGATTTTTGCCTGCTTAGCATTCCATGGGAAGCATTTTGAAAATGGTCTGACCGAACCCCGCTTCAAAGATCCGGCTACATATCCTTCGCTGTAAAGGAATCAGGTCAGTGTAGTTCTGGAAGGTTTGGTAGTTGGGACTACCAGGAGTTGTGATTTCACTGCTGTTGTTGTTGCTACCTGACCTCCTTATTACACCAAAAAGGAAAATCAAAGCTAAGCTATCTATGCCTATCAACTATGAGTTATAAGATTCCTATCTATAAATCTCTTGAAGCTTGATCTTGAGTCTTAGCTGATTTTGTTATGGACTCCGATCTGAATCTTGATGCTCGTAAGTTGTAGGTGTTGTTTCTTTCTGTAGCATTGTGTCAAAACGGAATAGGCGGAGCTTGTGACTTCAATGACGTTCTGAGCAATCCACACCTTTGTTTGCTTCAACATTTTGAACTCATTTCTTTTTATTCATTTCTTCTTTTCTTTATTCTGGATTGAGACTCATTCCATCATTCGTCTCGCATCCTATGCCTCGAGGTCAAACCTGTTCGGACACCAAAATAAACAAACGAACGAAATTTTCTTGCCCTAGTTTTCACTAGGAAAATTTTGTGAGTTATTTGCAACACAAATCAAAACTACCTTTTCATTGAAAGCAAAAAAATTAGGATTGTGTATCCTTGGGAATGAAGCCTTAAATTGGGGAGGATTACCAGGTTATGCTGGAAAATGACCGGGTTATGCCGAAAAAGAAAAAGGTCCTCGGGTTATGCTGGAAAATGACCGGGTTATGTCGGAAAAGAAAAAGGTCCTCGGGTTATGCTGGGGAGGTCCACGGGTTATGCTGGGGAGGTCCACGGGTTATGCCGGGATTGAAAGAAAAAGGCTCCTTGGGTTATGCCAGGGAGATCCACGGGTTATGTCGGAATTGAAAGATAAAATCTCCTTAGGTTATGCCAGGGAAGTCCACGGGTTATTCCGGGATAAAAGAAAAAGGTCCTTGGGTTATGCAAGGAGGTCCACGGGTTATGCCGGGATAAAAGAAAAATGGTCCTTGGGTTATGCCATGGAGGTCCACGGGTTATGCCGGGATTAAAAGAAAAAAGGCTCCTTGGGTTATGCCAGGGAGGTCCACAGGTTATGCCGGGATTAAAAGAAAAAGGTCCTTGGGTTATGCAAGGAGGTCCACGGGTTATGCCGGGATTAAAAGAAAAAAGGCTCCTTGGGTTATGCCAGGGAGGTCCACAGGTTATGCCGGGATTAAAAGAAAAAGGTCCTTGGGTTATGCCAGGGAGGTCCACGGGTTATGCCGGGATAAAATAAAAAAGGTCCTTGGGTTATGCTAGGGAGATCTGTGGGTTATGCTGGGATAAGAGGGAAAAAAGGATCCTTGGGTTATGCCACGGAGATCTGCGGGTTATGCCGAGATAAGAAGTAAAAAAGGCTCCTTGGTTTATGCCAGGGAGATCCACGGGTTATGCCGGGATAAAAGAAAAAGCCTTTGGGTTATGCCAAGGAGGTCCACGGGTTATGCCGGGATATTTAGGGAATGGGGCCCTATGCTACCATGATTATTTTTTTTGGGGATTTTTCTTTTCCACTTCTTATTCTTTTTATTTAATAAAATGCATGAAAGAATTTGGGGGAAACTTTCCTTTTTAGTCGGTTCCCTGCTGCAAATCTTTTTCCGCGTTTGCGCATTTCTTTTCTCTTTTGGGTTGCACCTGCTTCTTGTGTGGTTGCTTTGAATTACACCTGTTTTAACTTTCAAACAAAGAACAATTTGTTAGTTTGAAACGGTGGTTGGTTTTGTGGCCTTGATCATCTCTGTTACTTGATCCCGGCCCAGATTTCGTTGAGAACTTTACTGCTTGCTGGCTTTGAGGGTGAATCTCTTTTCAAACCGAAGGACTCAACTTTTAGGATTTCGTGATGATTCGCCCGTGTGGGCTCTGGCATTTTCACTTTATTATGCTCTTAGGACCTTTGTCTTTGACTTTCTTTCCTTTCTAATGTCTTTGCTTTAAAACATCCATATTCATGGTCATTCGGGATTGGCCTGACGCACCT
Source organism: Nicotiana glauca (assembly GCA_026770625.1). Lineage (NCBI taxonomy): Eukaryota > Viridiplantae > Streptophyta > Magnoliopsida > Solanales > Solanaceae > Nicotiana > Nicotiana glauca. Next base: position 265,372 of record MU765747.1, on the reverse strand, counting down.
GCTGAGGCTGAGTATTTTCTTTGGCTTTTGCCAGGCGAAGCCCTATAAAACTAGTCCTGCCACCTTTTCTTTGTAATAGTCTCGGAATCAGAGTTAAACCGAAAGTGATTCAAAGAAGAAGTATACAAAAGGAAAGCATATGAGTTTAAAAAGAAGCATCCCTTTCGGGGGAAAAGAAGGACTTATCTGGGGGGTGCATGATGGTTTCAAATGGACATGACATGCTTCTTGGACTGGATGCCCGACCCACACAAACTTTCCCAACTTCTGGTAAACTTTTTGACCCATACTTTAGAACTAGGGAAACTTGCCAGTACTCTTTCAACGATGGGAGGTGTCTTCTTTTTGGCCGACAACGCCCATTGCGGGTTTTCGCTAATCGACCTCTTTCATTTCTTTTCTCACCGTCGCCCGATAGTGCTCTTTACGAGTTTTCACTGAACGGACTCTCTCATTTTCAAATTCTCTGCTCGCCATCGCCTTATGGTGCCCGAAGGTTTTCACCGATAAGACTCTCTCATTTTATTTCTCTCAATTTGGACTATATTAGATTCCAACCATGTTGTTTTTCACTTCCCACGCCTTTTCCAATTTATCAGTAGGCTTAAAAGAATTTTAGACGGAAGTACAACTTTGGAACCATTTTGGTGGATTCATAGCCGAACCAATATATCAGCTGCCCCAGTTTCAATTTTTGGGGTAATTGGGATTTTTTATTTTGGTGTGACTGAACCCCATAGAGAGGCTGCCTACGTATCCTTTCGGAATCAAGTCGAACGTAGTTCAGGGAAAACATTTTGTTTTTTTTTTCTTTTTGTTGTTTTTTTTATTCTCTTTTTTTTCTTTCTTTTTGATGGTACTTCCGGGTTCCAAAAAGGGTGATCAAGGAAGAGTAACCAGCACAAATGGGTTTGCGAAGGGTTGATGGTGTTTGGATAGCGAGAAGGAAAGCCTTCGTCATCTCAATTGCACAAAAACCAGCACCGCAAAGAGCCTAGACATAGTACCTTTTTACTGCATCTGCATTCACAGTTGTTTCGGGATCATTTACTTCGATATCTCCCATATACAATGCTTCTCTCGGAAATATTTTCCGGATGATGTATGGACCCTTCCAATTAGGAGAGAATTTTCCTTTTGCTTCCTGGTGATGAGGGAGAATGCGTCTTAACACGAGTTGCCCCACTTCAAAATTCCTGGAACGCATTTTCTTGTTATAGGAGGGGGCCACTCTTTGTTGGTACAACTGCCCGTGACAAACCGCGGCCATCTATTTTTCATCAATTAAAGAAAACTGTTCCAGCTGAGTCTTGACCCACTCACTATCCTCAATTTCTGCTTTAATGATTATCTGGAGTGAAGGGATTTCTACCTCTGTGGGTATAACAGCCTCAGTTCCATAGACCAACAAGTATGGGGTTGCTCCTACCAATGTGCGCACCGTGGTGTGATATCCAAGTAATGCAAAAGGCAACTTTTCATGCCATTGTCTGGAGCTTTGAATCATCTTTCTCAGAATCTTCTTGATGTTTTTGTTTGCTGCTTCGACGGCACCATTGGCTTTGGGCCGATAGGGAGTGGAGTTTCTATGCGTTATCTTGAATTGTTCACATACCTCTCCCATCAAACGACTATTCAAGTTCGCAGCATTGTCGGTAATGATAGTTGTCGGAATACCAAAGCGGCAAATGAGATTGGAGTGCACAAAATCTACCACATCTTTCTTGATGACTGACTTAAGAGTGATGGCCTCAACCCACTTCATGAAGTAGTCAATAGCAACCAATATGAATCTATGTCCGTTTGAGGCTTTTGGCTCGGTTGGTCCAATGGCGTCCATGCCCCAAGAAACGAATGGCCAGGGTGCTGACATAGGATGCAGTTCAGTTGGTGGGGGCGTGAATCAAATCACCGTGCACCTGAAACTGATGGCATTTCCGAACAAAGCTAAAATAATCTTTCTCCATGGTTATCCAATAATATCCTGCCCGAAGGATTTTTTTTGCCAAAACATACCCATTGATATGAGGTCCGCACACTCCTGCGTGTACTTCGTACATAATTCTTCCAGCTTCCTCGCCGTCAACACATCTCAACAAATTGAGGTCTGGGGTCCTCTTATACAAGATATCACCACTCAAGAAGAAACCACTTGCATGTCGTCTGATGGTTCTCTTTTGATCTCCAGTAGCTTGCTCGGGGTATTCTTGCATTTTCAAAAACCTTTTAATGTTGTGGTACCATGGCTGGATGGTTGGCTCCGCCTTAACCGTTTTACAATAACCATGCTTTTCCTTGATTTGGATCTCCAGAGGATCAATATAGGCATTGCCCGGGTAAGGTAGCATCGAAGCCAGAGTGGCAAGTGCATCAGCTAATTCATTGTGACACCGAGGAATGTACCTAAATTCTATCGACTTGAACCGCTTGATGAGATCTTCCACATGTTGACGATAGGGAATGAGCTTAACATCTCGGGTCTCACACTCTCCCTAGGCTTGCCGAATAATCAGATCAGAATCGCCCATGATTAATAACTCTTCGACATCTAGGTCAATTGCCATATTCATGCCCATGATGCAGGCTTCATACTCAGTAGTATTGTTCGAGCAGAAGAACCGAAGCCTGCTTGTAGCGAGGTAGTGTTGACCAGTAGGTGAGATCAAGATTGCCCCAATTCCCACACCTCTGGCGTTTACTGCTCCATCAAAGAACATTTTCCAAGCATGAGTGTCTTCAGAGATTGCTTCTATTGAATTTACCTCTTCATCTGGGAAGTAAGTGCTCAATGGTTGGTATTCTTCGTCAACGTGATTTTCAGCCAGATAATCTGCCAACGTCTGGGCTTTCATTGCCGTGCAAGTTACATAGACTATGTCAAACTCAGTGAGTAGAATCTGCCATTTTTCTAACCTCCATGTGGGCATTGGTTTCTGGAATATGTACTTTAATGGATCCAATCTGGTTATGAGGTAGGTAGTGTGAGCTTGGAGTTAATGTCTCAGCTTTTGAGCGACCCAAGTCAAAGCACAGCAAGTTCTCTCCAACAGAGTGTATTTAGCTTCGTAACTGGTGAACTATTTTCTCAAATAATAAATTGCCTGCTCTTTCTTTACAGTTACATCATGTTGCCCGAGGACACAGCCAAAATAATTTTCCAATACCGTTAGATACAAGAAAAGAGGTCTCCCTAGCTCTGGTGGGACCAAGACTGGAGGATTTGACATATATTCTTTGATCTTGTCGAAAGCTTCTTGACATTCATCCGTCCACTTCACTACTGCATCTTTCTTCAACAACTTGAATATGGGCTCACATGTGGAAGTCAGTTGAGCGATGAACCGACTGATATAGTTTAATCTTCCCAACAAGCTCATCACGTCATTCTTAGTTCTTGGAGGAGGCAAATCCCGGATAGACTTTATCTTTATTGGGTCTAACTCGATACCTCTCCTGCTGACTATGAAGCATAGAAGTTTGCCCGACGGAACTTCGAATGCATATTTAGCCGGGTTCAGCTTCAGATCATACTTGCGCAATCGCTCGAAGAACTTTCTCAAATCTCGAACGTGGTCATCTTGAGTTCGGGTCTTGATGATTACATCGTCCAAATACACCTCTATCTCCTGATGGATCATATCATGGAAGATGGCGGTCATGTCCCTCATTTAGGTCGCTCCAGCATTCTTCAGACCAAATGGCATAACCCGATAACAGTATGTACCCTAGGGTGCGGTGAAGGCCATTTTCTCCTCATCTTCCTCATCCATCAACACCTAGTGATATCCTGCGTAGCAATCCACAAAGGACTGTATCTCATGCTTGGAGCAGTTATCAACAAGGATGTGAATGTTGGGTAAAGGAAAATTGTCTTTGGGACTTGCCTTGTTCAAATCTCTGTAGTCCACACACACCCGGGTCTTCCCATCCTTTTTCGAAACTGGGACTACATTAGCCAACCATGTAGTGTACCGAACTACTCGGATTACCCCTGCTTTCAACTGTTTCGTGATTTCTTCTTTGATCTTATCACTGATGTCAGTTTTAAACTTTCTTTGTTTTTGTTGGACCGGAGGGAAATCGGGGTAAGTTGGCAACTTATGCACCACTAAATCAACACTCAGCCCTGGCATGTCGTCATACGACCAAGCAAACACATCTTTAAACTCAAACAGGAGTTGGATTACTGCATCTCGGGTTTTCTTATCTGTGTGAATGCTTATCTTGGTTTCCTGGATTTCCTCAGAAGTTCCCAAGTTAACCGGCTCAGTGTCATTCAAATTTGGCTTAGGTTTGTTCTCAAATTGTTCCAGTTCTTGATTTATTTCCCTAAAAGCCTCTTGTTCATCATATTCCAATTCTTGGTTCATTATTTCATAAATAGACAGTGTGTTTGGATCTGGGCATGAAGTCCGCAAGTATGTCATGTTATTTAAAGCCGCATTATTATAACTAAAATGAAGAAATAAAAGAGGAAAATAAAGAAAATCAGAAAAAGTAAAGAGAAAAATGAACGATGAAATATTGATTTCATTTCTTGGAATTTGGGAAGATAATAGGGTTTACATTGGGAATTTAAAGACAAGAAACTAAAAGAAACATCCGAGCTACACCCTGGAATAACTCGGGATGCAGAAAAAGTAGCAGGACAGGTCTACCGGGACTCCCGCCTGATTGGAAATGGTGTAGCCTTCCAATTTTGAAGCTTGGTGCTTGGTCCCATGTATAACACCTCAGTAGTGCTAGTGCATTCTCCTGGCTGAACCATGTGGGTTTCGTAGAGTACTTTTCTCATTGCCCCACATATTTATTCAATTTCTTCAGCCCTGAAAACCTCATCGTCTTCCTCTTCACTATACTTAGGTTTGACAAAGGTCTCATATAGATGTGGCAATGGCTGTGGCAAGACCTATCCTTCCTTCTTTCTCTCATCTGCCCATTTTACATCATCTAGGGTAGGGTGGAAACCTATCCCGAAGAACATTTCAGTCGTAGGCAAAGTCACTAGCTCAGATATGCCTTGTAGAGACTTTCCAAGTCCTTTTACCGGCTTGAAACCATGTCTGATCATCTCCTTTGCCACCATGATCGAGGCATTGTATAAGAAAGGTTGAGGGCATGGGTTTCCTTCTTCATGCTGATCCTCTACCACAACTTCAAATGCTTGGTAGACTATGTGCTCACTACCCTCCTTGGCTTCTAAGCATGGTACATATGGGTACCGATAGATTGACTGTTCATCTTCTCCATGGACCACGATTTCCTGATCCTCATATTCGAATTTTACCATTTGATGGAGGATAGAAGGCACAGCTCCAGCGGAATGGATCCAAGGCCTTCCCAGAAGAAAATTATAAGATGTATCCATATCCATCACTTGGAATGTCACCTCGAAATCCACCGGTTCGATGGTCAAGATTAGGTTAATTTCCCCGATGGTATCTCTTTTGATGCCGTCAAAGGCTCTCACACAGACATTGTTGGGACAAATTCTTCCAGTCCCGATTTCCATACGTTGCAACGTGGAGAGTAGGCAAATATCAACACCCGAGCCTGCGTCTACCATGACTCGCTTAACATAATATCCCTCAGACTTGACAGTCAAGTGCAAGGCCTTGTTGTGAGTAGCTCCCTCTGGAGGCAAGTCATTTCTGCTGAAAGAGATTTGATTGACAGTAAAGAATCTTTCCACCATTCTTTCAAGTTGTTCTATCGAAGTTTCTGCCGGCACATAGGCTTCATTTAGAGTTTTCATTAACACCTTTTGATGTTCAGGGGACTTCAACAATAATAACAGTAAAGACACTTGTTCAGGACATTTTTGCAACTGATCGACCACCTCGTAGTCAGCCATTTTCATCTTTTGAAAGAACACTTCCGTTTCCTCATCACTCACAGGTTTCTTAGGCGGGAAACGCCTTTTGGTAGCATTGTTTACCTCTTCTATGTTTGAGTACTTTTCGGCGGGAGCATTTTCTGGAAGCCCTCCCAGGATCTCTTTCCCTTTATATGTAACCACTGTCTGATGGTAATTCTATGGCACTACAGCAGGATTGGTCACATGCTTTTGTGGTACGCGTCCAATAACTACTGGCTCACTCAGCCTATGTGGTTTGATTGTCCTCCGCACCACATAGGATTGCTTGGGTACGTACACTTGTGTTCCCTTTTTCACTTCCAAATTTTTTTGGAGGGTTCACAATCAGCTTCTTTTCTTGATGGCCTCGCGGGATATAGAGAATTCCATCCTTGGGAGGTATCGCTTCTGTTTTGGCTTTAGCTTTCTTTTCTGGCCCCACCTTGATGACTTTGTTTTTCTTATCCCCTTTATCTTGCTTTGGGGCAACCTTAGGCTTTCTTTCTATGTCAGCAATAGCGATGATGGCCTTTAATGTCGGATCGAACTCGTTACCCTCACAGATCATTGAGATCACAGGCCCGTTATTGTGGGATGGCAAAGGATTATTAGTCACATTTGGGAACTCCTCGTCCCTCAGCACTATCTTCCCCTGCTCTATCAAGTATTTTACGGCTCTTTTCAATGTTCAACAGTTTTTCGTATCATGCCCCTCAGCTCCTGAGTGATAAGCACATCGGACGCCCCGCTGATAGGATGGTGATTCTGGGTTTTTCCTATTTAGAGGTATGGGCTGCAACAAATTCATTTGAACAAGCTTCGAGAACAGACTAGAGTATGGTTCACCAATTGGTGTAAAGTTTGGTCTCTTGGGTGGTTCCCGAGGACGGAAGTTATTCTGCGAAGGTCGAGCATTATAGTGGTTCTAGTAGGGAGGCTGATTTCTTGGGAATGGAGGTTGATTTCTATTGGCATGTGGCTGCGGTCGGGCAAAGGGTTGATCGTTCATTATCGCATAAGGCGGAGGAGCATAAGCCATATCATGATGAGGGTAGTAATGTTGCGGGGTTCTTTTAGAAAACACAGGTCTAGGAGCCCGGTATCTTCTTGCCCTTGATGCTGCCATAACTGTTTCCTCTTTCTTTTTGCCTTTGGCCATTCCTCTAGAACCGTATTGGATGGCTTGGGAGGTTGCTCTGATGGCCGAATGACTCAAAATCCTGCCCGTTTTCAGACCGTTCTCTACCATTTCACCAATCTTGATTGCCTCTGCAAAAGGTTTACCCATGGCCGACATCATGTTCTGGAAATAATCTGCTTCTTGAGCCTGAAGGAAGACAGTGACCATTTCTACTTCATCTATGGGAGGTTTCACCCTCGATGACTATTCACGCCACTTAATAGCATATTCTCTGAAACTTTCCGAGGGCTTCTTCTTTAAATTTGCCAAAGAGTTCCTGTCTGGCGCGATGTCGATATTGTATTGAAACTGCCTTACAAAATCTCTGGCGAGATCGTCACAAATGTGCTATCGTGAGATGTCTTGGTCCATATACCACTCTGAAGCTATGCCCACCAAGCTTTCTCCGAAGTAAGCTATCAACAACTCTTCTTTTCCGTCGACCCCGCGCAATAGATTACAATACTTTTTCAGGTAAGCAATGGGATCGCCATGCCCATCATACTTTTTGAACTTTGGCATTTTAAATCCCATGGGCAGGTGCACGTGAGGGAACATGCACAGATCGGTATAAGAAACACTTTTCTGCCCGCTTAAACCTTGCATGTTCTTTAAGCTCTGCTCAAGGCTCCTCATTCTTTTCGCCATCTTGTTCAGGGGCTTTGGGAGTTTTATCTTGCCCTGGTGTAAGCTGAAATGGAGGTGGCCGAGGGTAAGTGTATGTCGGATATTGAGGAGGATCTGCTTGAAAGATGGGATTTTGGAAAGTGAAGGCCGAGGGATCAAAAACGGTCCTAGGTAGTGAAGGTTGTGTGGTGGCGGAGCAGTAAAAATATTGGTAGTTGTTCCTTATATGAACACCTGGGGGCGTACCTCAGAAGGTGTTCCTATGAAGTAAGTAGACGGGGTATTCGGGTGACTGATGGGGATGTTAGAAGTACCCCCAGTTCTCGGGAACAATTCAGGAAAGCCAGGGATAGCACTTGGAGGCTCCCTACTATTAGTCCATGCGTCCCACATCTTCATCATTCTGAGACGTAATATCCGATTTTCTTCAGTTGTGGCAGACTCAGAGGCCGGGATCCCTGAAATGGGGTTATCTTTGGTGATGAGAACTGGCGGTAAAGTCATTTCAGACGACATTTCTGTACTTCCTTTTGATCTGGTAAAATGTCGATGCGATGCTAGTTTACCCAAACCAACCACCGTTTCTAAAAACCTAAGCTGGATATTTGACAGCAACCACGGTTAGTTTAAGACAAGTAATAGATAGGTAACTGCACATTGGGGTGTGATGCACCTATACAGTTAAATGAGTGTCTACATATTTGCCACGGTTGTATGTGTCATCCCAACTTTTCTTCCCATTTCTTTTCTTTTGATTTCTTTTTCCTTGCTTTTCCTTTGCTTTCTGGTTTTCTCTCATTTTGATTTTCTTTCCTCTCCATTTTTCTTTTCTTTCTGGCCTTTCTCTTTTTGTGTTTCTTTTCCACTCTGTTTTTCCTTTTATTTCCTTCCCTCGCATTTTTTTTCTTTTCTTTTTCTTAGGGTTACGGTCGAATCTTATGGAGATTGCCTACGTATCATGACCCCGCATGAATCAGATCAAGCGTAGTTCTTGCAAATAAATGCAAAAAATAAAGAAATAATTTTTGAGATTTTCAATTTTTCATTAATAAAACTTTGATTACTAAGATACTAGACTATTTGTTTTTCTTAAAAGGGAAAATTACAAACAGACTCAAAATAGCAAAATACAGACTCGATAACTATAAATACATTAAAGCTTCACATCCCGGGGCCCGCGGGGCGTCATTCGGCATCACCGCGGGCCTACGTGCAAGACCCCTTTGTAACTGCTCCAAATCATTCATAACTTGTCGAACAAAGATCATCACTGAAGCAAAGAAGGAAGTGCGACTCATTCTTTTGCCTGCTCGACATTTCATGACAATGTTATCTGCAATAGCTCGAATTTTTCCTCTGATCCGACCCTTTTCCTGAAGTAGTCGGCTTATCTGCTGGTTGCGGGTCTCTAAAACCTGGGAGTCATGGAAGTGACGGTCTTGTAACAGCTTTATTTCTTTCTCCATCTCGGCCAGTAGCCTATAGCATTGTTCCCTCTCAGCCTGAAATTCCTTATCCTGCTGGGCTGCCTTGTCTTCAAGGGTATTCACTTTTCTTTTCAGATTAGCAATGGTTCCCTCATAATTTCTTTTCATTTGTTGCATGAATTGGGCTCTTTCCTCTATTTTCTTTGCCCACTGTACCCGGATATTTTTCATGTTCCCTTCAGATTTCTCCAATTCTTCCTGGCACTATACGACTTGCTTCTTCAGCCCTTTTATCAACCTCTCATCGGACCGACTTCTTTCTTGATTTTTAGCAGCTATTTTCATTTGTTGGATTTGAGCCTTGAGAGCTTCATTCTCTTGGGTCAGTTTCTTTTTGTCACCTTCATCGGCTGCGCTTGTAAGCTATTTTCAAACCGGAGATCCTGAACCTATTTTTCCAATGCTCCTATTTGGGCCCTGTATTCATTCTCTTTGGTTAGCCAATCCCATTGCACCTGGGCCCCGCTAGTAAATTGTTGTACATGTGGCCTCTTGGCGGGCCTTTCAGGAATTTGAAATCTTTTGCCAAACTAGACCAAGTATTTGGGGTCCACTTCGCCTTTAGCCTGATCCCGCACTATGGTTTTAGGCTCAAGATACCTACATTCATTCCATATCTGGCGGATTTTTCTCTCTGGAAATGCAGCTTTCGGGCCTAGTTCGATGACTTGTTTGCTCAGGTCTTCATCACCGTGGACGGTTTGGAATCTTCCCATTTGCCTCAAGACTCGATAAGGAGCATAGGGTTGGATAATCCGAATGCCCATTAAAAGAATATAAGGTACTTCTGCCGATGTGTATACCGCCTCAGTAGCGGGAAGCCATCCGAAAGCCCATTCAATTTTGTCCGCGGTCAAAGATCTCAAGCATGACAACCAAGCCTCAGTGCCCTCGGGGAGCTCAATACCTGTTACCCGGGTTACAAACTCCTCAATACAACTCAGCCCGGTTAAACAATAGTTCATGTACCCCGCGCGATGACAAAGGTGCTCCTGTATCCATATCTGTAGCAACACATTACAACCCTGAAAGAATTTCACACCCTCTCGGCATATGGTCAAAGCTCGATACATTTATGCCATAATCAGGGGAACCACCGTGTTGTTAGACTTCTTTATGGAAACATCCAATATTCCTACAAGGCCAATATCTACGTGACCGTCTTTTCGTGGACAGATCACGATCCCCAGAAAAGCTACCATGAAAGCCAATCCCCGTCAGGCCTCCCATTTATCTTTGTTTTCGGCATGTGTCAAACCGGTGTTGGGCTCCTCAAAACCCTTCGGGCTGCCATATCGGTGGTATAAGAAATGAAGTGTGCAACATCCTTCTGATAGATGTTTATCTTGAATATCCCGACTAATGCTCAATAAGTCCAAGAATTTGTGGAGGGTTACTAGTCTTGGTGCCAATGGGTATCTACTCTTGAGGTTCCCGTTGAGACCCGTATATCCCGCAATCTCCTCTAGTGTTGGCGTAAGCTCAAAGTCCGAGAACCAAAATACATTACGAGTTGGGTCCAAGAAAGGTACCAATGCTTCAATAATATCCGTTCTTGGTTTAATGTTCAACAATCCGAAAAGACCACCCAAAACCTCGACCACCGTTTCTCTGCTACCTTTACCCAAGTCATTCCACCACATGTGGAGCTTCAAAGGGATCTCACTCAGGACTGAGAAGGGTTCAATGTCAATGGTATTCATCTTGCACATTTATTTAAAGGGGATTTAATGACTTATTTTGAACTAACAGAAAAAGTGGCTATTTTTGCAAATTTTTTCTTTATTTAGAAAAAACAAGGACTTGGTTTTGCAGATACGGCCTTTCAACACTTATAGGAGGAAGATTTTAAGGCTGTGCCCGCAAACCATTTAAAATGACTCAGGGTGGTTGTTCATGCAAAAACAACCTTCCGGTGCCCTTTTGGGGACATTCGGCTTATTTTAACAAGAATGGCATCACCCGACTTATTTATGATGAAGATTAAAATTTTGGCATTTTTGGGCTATTTTTGCAAAAGGGAGGTTGGACCCGATGAGGGTTGCCTACGTATCGAACATCCGGTAAGAATCAAATCAGCGTAGTTCGGGAAGAACGTTTTGTCAAAACCAAATATTTGTTTAAAAATCTTTTGTCTTTTTACTTTTTTTTTCAAGAATCTCGTAGCATTTCGGTACTATTTGGGCATTTGGTTTTTTTCAAAACAAGTGGTTACCCTCACTTAGTCCTAACACTGCTATTTTTCTTAATTTTCTCTTATACAAGGCGGTCAACATGCAGCGCCGAGCAAATAAATGCATAAGCAGCACGTAAGATGCATCGGGATGGTCTTTTCATTTCATGTCACCTATCCTAGACGGACCCAACCCCTGTGTTAAGTCCCCTAAGTAAAATGCACATGATGCAAACACGCGTTCCTACTAGGGATCTGACATGAGGTTTTGTTCTTCTAGGTTTAAACCCTAGGTTTATTGTTCTAGACCTGGCTTACCCGAGCGGACAACTCGAGTCGGGGGGAGGGGCAGCGTACCGGGGATACAGAAGCTCCGCCGGCTTAGCAACTTATCCAAACCTCGTTCTAAATGGGAAAAGTCTCTGAACAGAAGAGAAGATACACGAAGTGCACCCTTCTCCATGATGTAGAAGACTCAGAGAGAGGAAGGGAGTCGTAACAGTTTATATATACAATTCAACCAATATCAAAGCGGTAAAACACTTAACACATTTAGCATGGAACATATAGTAAAATCAGATAAAACCAAATATAACAGTTATAATAAGCTAGAATTCTTGAACCCTGAATCAAAATTCTGGGTTCGTTTCCCTAGCAGAGTCGCCAGAGCTATCACACCTCCTTTTTTACACACCACTCCGAAGGATAATATATAAAGGAGTTTTTCTATTTAAAATGACATTATTCGAAAAGAGATTATTTATTTATTTAGAGTCGCCACTTGGGATAGGCTTGGGTTTTGGTATCCCAAGTCACCGATTTATCTTGAATCCTAATCGAGAAAATTTCAACTTCCCGAATGGAGTCTGCGAACCAGAAATTCTAAGTAAGGAATTCGGTTGACCCGAGGGAAGGTGTTAGGCACCCCCGGATCCCGTGGTTCTAGCACGGTCGCTCAAACTATTATAATTGGCTAAAAAATCTTATTTTAATACATTTCATCCTATAATGCAATTTTAAAAAGATTATTTTACCCCTTTTAATTAATTTTTTAAAGAAATTGAACATCATTTAAAACGTGTTTTTGGATCACGTCACGTGAAATGCACCCGGATCCTCGACACATTTTATTCAATATTTTAGAATTTGGATTTGGGTCACATGAAATGTACACCCGAGTTTAGGAAGGTAAAATTATTAAAGAACGTACCTAAAGCGGCTAACGTGTTATTAACTTTGCGGGAGGCCATGAAAATTCGCTAAATAGAACGTCCCGGTTTCTAAGTATTTTAATATAAGTATTTAAAGAGATCCACGCAATTTATGAATTTTGTTTGGCGTGGCACACCTCATTTTTATTTTAAAGGCCAACCTAAGGGAACTACGATTTTCTATTAAGTATTGTCTCTAAAAGGGCCTTAATTAATTAATATTATTAGTAAACTGTTATTGAAAAGAGTTCAAGGAATTCGCACCTCAAGCTCAAGTCCACACTTAAATAAGAGGAGAACCTCTTAATTCAAATGTGCTACTTAACTTGGAAAGCCCAAACTATAATTTAAATTTTAAAGCCCTTAAATCTAATAGCTTCAGCAGACAGAATGGTCCATGTGCTGGGCCTCGAAGCCAGCCCAGGGAAATGACATGCCACTTCAGTTTTGTTCGTGTGGCTCATTCAGAGCTTGGGCCACGATCACAAGCCCAATTTGGGAATACAAGTTTCAAGCCTTGATCAGTCCACCTCTAGTGAGACTAGTTAAATAGGAAACTGAGGAAACTGATAATATTTGGGCCCCTAATTGTCCATTTAAGGCCACATTAGACTTAATCCAAAGGGCCTCGAATTTCTGTCAAGTCAGTTGTTGAGTTTTGGCCCAAAACAAAAGGCCAAATGAAATGCTGATTTTAGATTAGACTGTGTAATACTGGTCCTGGATCAAAATTAAATTTAACAGTTTATAAGCCAACAGCCATTTCAAATTCGTCCTATCAAAACCTGCTTTGTCTAATTCAACGTTCAAGCCTGTACATTGATCTTGTTTAAACTATGGGTTACAATAACACATTCTGAAATTTAATGACAAAACTAGAATGAAACTAAAGAAAATGCATAGGTTTCACACGCAGGGATCTCGAGCCTATACACATGGAATTTATTACTGCAACACTAACTCTTTCTAATATCTAACAAGCATGAATAACACTATCATAATTACAGTAAACCAGAGTTATTAATAGAATTATCATGAAAGAGTAAAATGAGGCATAGTTCAATAGTCCAAGTTAACTACAAATGAAGATCGAATGCGGTCCTGAAGCTACTGAAAGTACAACATGAGAATTAACAAAGAAATCATGCATCATTTTCATTGCATTTCCAAACTTGAGAGCTACATCAATGTGTATTCATGATGTGTACCTGGATATGGCCAAAACAAATGGAAATTCAAGGCAGGAGGTAGCAAATGAGAGCAGTAGCAGGAAGCAACAATCAGCAGTAATTTCAAACAAACTTCAGACCCATAAAATGATATCAAACTATCCAAGGAGTGATTTCAATCAAGTAGCACCAGTAAACAACCCAGAAACAGCTTGAATGAACCAAAAAACAACTCAAAAATCAGCCTAGGAACTTCTGAATCTCAGCTACTAAAATACGAAGAAGACTCAGGCCATTTTTAGCTTTAGATCAAACTGGAATGCTAATGCAAAACTGGAAACCTAAGATCACTCTAGGAAATTTAATGGAATAGTAATTCCTAGAGTTTTGATCGCCTGAAACTTTCATGAGTTTTCAGTATTCTGATTTGAATTTTTTTTTAAAATTTTCTAATTTTCTCTAAGCTCTAGAATGGGAATTTTTGAATTTTTTTCAGATCTCAAAACTTCTAGAAATTTGTGGGGATTTTTCAGATTTCAAAACTTCTAAAAATTTGTGGGGATTTTTCAGATTTCAAAACTTATGAAACAAGGCAATGGGCATGCCTTTTTATAGGCAAAACTAGGGCTGCCTTCAGAATTATACTTTGGCCCCAAGTCCCTCTATTATTTTCAAATTTTTAACTGTTTAGTCCCTCATTTATTGCCTTGTTGCCCAAGTTAGACTATTAAGTTTGTAAAATTCTAATTGGAACCCTATCTAGAATGTTCTAGGGGTTTCCATTTTCAGTTACTATCAGATTTCCTATTTTGAAATACCCATACTACCCTTTCATTCATTCTGAAATTACTGCTCTATGTCAACTAACCCTAGCCCTTTTAACCAACCTAACAACCATAGTTAGTCAATATTAAACTAGAGACTAATCAGCTATAACCAGTCAAAGTTTAAAATTTGAACTAACCAATCTAATTGATTGAAATTGGACTTTAACTTTAATGAACATTAATATCCTAAGGTTAAAACAGTGAATTAACAGTTAACTAACAAGTAAAAATGGAAACTAAATTAGAATTCATGTCATATTATCAACAACAAACAATCATGCATTGAAGTCAAACATACAAAAATATGAATCGAAATTAATTCTAAGAAAACTGGACAGAAAAAAACAAATTTAACTAAACTAATCAATAAAAAGTAAAAATTAAAGAACTAAATACTAAATTAAACCAACAACATCACAAAAAAATCAGAACAAAAATTAAACTAAAAATCAGAAATCACGAGAACAGAATCAACCATAAACAAAATTAAAACAAAAATTAAACTAAAAATCAAAAATCATGAGAACAGAATCAACCATAAAAAAAATAATCAAACAAGGAAGAAAGAAAAGAAAAAAAACTTACTGGTTTGGCCTTCTACCCGATTGTCTTTGAATCGAGTCCCCAAATAATGTTATATATTTGTTCTTGCTAAGAACAAACACATAATTTTATTTGGGAACGCAAATCGACACTAGATAGTCCTTGAAAATTCAACCAGTTTTTTACAAAAACTCTAGATCTAAAATTCGGAAAGTTCCAGTTGGATTCGAAGGGTTTTGGTTTGAGATTCGGGATGAAGAGGCCAAGGGGACTATAGGGTGTGATTTTGGTTGGATTTGGAGGAGTTAGGGTTTTGGCCGGAATTTTGATTCAATATTCGAGGAGTCTGATGGGGATTCGAAGGAAACTAAGCCCGGATATGGAAAGGGGAGGTGGAAGAGCATCTGTGGTGTAATTTTGGGATTCATCAGAGAATCGCCGCCGGCGGAAGCGATTTTCGACCGTCGGCGGACAGCTGAGGGGTGGTGGTGATATTAGGGGTGTTCTGAGATGATGAATTGGGGGGGGGGGTAGGGGCTGTCCGACATTGATATATCAAGAAATTATCAGTTCTTGACTGTTCGATCAAAGAACCTAGACGGTCAGGATTAAAACTAACCCAAAACGACGTCGTTGCGGTTATGGGGCTGGACTAGGTTGGCCACGGATTTGGGCCAATTTGAAATGGGTCTGTGGGGGGTTTGGCTTGGGCTATAAACTTGGCCCAAAGCAGATCTTTCGTTTCCTTTTTATTCTATTTTCATTTGTTTTCTTTTGTTTTCTTCTTTTATTTTTATTTATTTTCTTCTTCTTTCATTTTTTTTAAATACAAAAATTAAAACTAACAAAAACCTGCTTTAACCCTAAAATTAAACTAATTAATTTTCTAAAATAAACTAAATCCTAGTTTAAAAAGAAAACTAAACCAAAAATGCAAAAATGACTACTTTTGTTATTTTTTTCTATTTTTTGTGATGTTAATTGACCAATAAAACAAAATATAAAATTGAGTCCTAAATGCAGAGATAGTATATTTTATATTTTATGAATTATATCAACTAAAAATGCACACAAAAAATGCGAACAAACACAAAGTCATGCAATTAATTCCCTAAAATTTAAATAATAAAAGAAAATTACTAATTTTAATGAATTCTATAGGAATAATTTAAGCGAGGAAAATCACATGCTCACAACTGTTGTTGGACCGCAGGTGCGAAAAGTGCTGGGGCAGAATGATTGTTTAAAATCGGGATTTTTGCCATTTCTTCCCACATTTTCTTGGCTTTGGCGATTTTTGGGGAGCTTCAAGAGAGGATTTTCATCATCAATTATAAGGTAAGATATTCCCACCTATTATGAGTTAAATACATTAATTATGTATGGATTTAAGCATGAATTGTGTAGGAAAAACTTGGGGTTTGAGGGAAAAACCTAGAAATTTTATTCTTGGAATTTAAACACGATATTGAGTATGGAATTTAGTGAAAATTATATATTTGAGTTCCTAAGGTCATGAGTAATCTTTATCTTTGAAAGAAATTCGAATTCCGGCCATGTGGGCCTGAGGGCGTTTTGGTCCACTTTTCGATCGGAGTTAGGAATTGCTATAAATTAGATTGTAATGAATAATTAAGCATATATTAATGGATTTGCGTAACTATTGGCTAGTTTTGGAGTGTGGGGCAGCAATTAGAGTCTTCGGAGGGGCGTGGAATGCTGGTTTTGGATCTCCAGAGCGAGGTGAGTCTTCTTTCTAACCTTGTAAGAGGGAAATGTCCCCATAGGTGTAATGATTGATTATGTGCTCCTATTTGCAGGGGCTACGTACGCACAAGGTGACGAGAGTCCGTGCGTAGCTGCTATTACGCTATTGTTCGGATAGTTAGGACCCAAAAGCATGTTATTCTTGGATTATTTATGAACCCATTGATAGCTTGAATTGCTTAAATCACCTTGGATTAGTCAATGAATTTAAAAAGAGATTAAACATCACTTTTCCTAAATTTTTAAAAAGAGAAATTGTCTTATTTTGATAAATATCCCCGATAAGTTCTTAATTGACTGATTGAGCATGTATCTCTATGTGTACCTACGTCGCATACATGATTCGCAAGCAGGGTATGTGTTTATTTATGGAATGGGCCGAACGCCTCGGCAGATTAAATAGATGCATCTATAGGCGCGTCGTCGACCCTCGGCAAGTGCACAGTTTATTTATGTTGGATCGGGCCGTCGCCTCGGTGTGATTAGCACATGTTATATTGTTGCTTGAGAATTTTTAATATGAAATTTGCCCTTTGTGGCTTGATATAAATTGATAAGATAATGAAGAGTAAACCATGAAAATCCTTTATTATTGGTTGAAGGTGTTTTACCGGTTTCCGGCTTCGTGAATTAAAACTACTTTATAAATCCATGATTTCCTCACATTTTTAGTATATTGTTTATTGACCTCTAGTAAGTGTCGAAGTTGACCATCTCGTCTCTACTTTTTCGAGATTAGGCGGGATACTCATTGAGTACACGTTGTTTACGTACTCATACTATACTTCTGTGCATTTTTGTTGCACAAGTATATGTATCTCCAGCAGCCTACTGGGCGTAGTAGTGCGGATGATTCTGGGACTAGGTGAGTTGCATTATTCGAGGAGACCCGCAGTTAGTGTAGTCCCTTTCAGCATAACGTATTTATTTCCTGTCCACTGTATTTTAGACGGATGTTGTTTTTTATTTCCCTATCAGTAGATGCTCATGCACTTGTGACACCAGGTTCTGGGAGGATTTTTGGATTATTCACTATTAAGCCCTTTATTGACTTTATGTTCATTTTCGAAAAATCTTTATTGTTTAATATTCAGCGTATAAGAAAAATTATTTCCGCAAATACTAAAATTGGTTTAACTATGCATTCTTGGTTGGCATGCCTGACGGCGGTGTCCGGCGCCACCACGACCCTTAGAGGATTTTGGATCGTGACACCCAGTACCATTTATATTTGTGGCTCAATCAGCCTTATCCCAACTAGAGATCTTTGCTCAGGTGACCTTTTCTAATATCTTGAATGACTTCCTTCTTTTTGAGCAATTTGTCTGTCAGAAAGAATCACAAGTTATCTTTGCTTGCGCCAAGTAGGCTGACAAGAGTCTTTTTTGGGGGGAGCCTTTGCATGAATCCTCAAGGCATGTTGAAAGCAAAAAGTGAGTGTGCCGGCAAAATTTGCTTTGTGCAACTGAAAAGATGGTAGCAGATTTTGAAATCTTTTCTTACTTGTTTTGACAAGGACTGACTCAGAGAAAGACATAATGATGCAAAGAAACGAATATTAACAAGAAGTGCCCTCTGTCGGAAGGACGGAAGGAAGAGTTTTTTTTTTTTTTTTTTTTTTCAATAACTAGCCTTAATGATCATGACATGCATTTTGGGCCCAACGACCTGATCTATCAAACTAATCCAATCTTCATTTTTGCCATTCTTATGACCTTTGAAGTCGGGCTTGTTCGTGCCAATCCTTTGCATCATCTCCATGACTCACTTTTAACTAGTGGTGCCCTGAGGGGGGGTTTTACCAACAAGCCTCTCACATTTATTTATCTCTACTTACCATCGCCTTACAGCGCCTGTGAGGGTTTTTACTAGTAAGACTCTCTCATTTCTCTTTTTCTATCTTTCCTTTTTTTTTTTGGAGCGACTTGGCAGTCTTCTATGTCACGTGACAACCGTTGCTCATTGCATGCTTCCCTTGGCATTCTTGAAGGCATATCGGGAGGTATTTATTTGGAAGGTTTTTGGATATTGTTGGACGAAAGGCCGGCATGAGGCTCAAAACAGACTAAAGATGACAGGTTGTATACTTACAACTTTTGAATACTCTTTTAAAAATGAAATAAAATCTTTGCCCCAGTTTTAGATATTGGGGATTTTTTGGAGTTTTCTCAATTCTTATTTGGTTGGACTAAACCGTGAGGCTGCCTACGTAACCTTATTTTTTAAGGAATCAGGTCTAACGTAGTTCAAACATCTGACCTAAACTATTTTTCATCTTTCTTTATGTTTCTTTTTTTATTTTTATTTTTTTTCTTTTTTTTTCTTTCAAGACAAATTGCCCCAGCTTCTATTTTCCTGAGCATGGAACTTTGACTGTTCTTTCTTCTTTATTCTCTGTTTTTTCATTGGAACTTTCAAAGAGCTACCCCAGTTTGTACTCTTGGGACATGGACTGTTTTGTATTTTTTTTTTTACTCTGAACTTGATTCCAAAAGAGGGTGGTCAAAGAAAATAACATAGGCTTAAAGGGGTGACAAAGGGTATAACGTGTTTGGGTAGTATAAAAAGGGCGTCCCAACCTCGAGAATGCCAAACATATTATCCTTTTGCAATCACAACATTGATGAACATGCCTGTCTTCTTGGTGTGTCATGGTCACAAGACACTTTCCATCCATTAACGTCAAACTTTCCAACAATCTTCAATTGGTTCTTCCTCAAGCCCGATCTTCACAATGATTTGAAGGTGACTTTTACTCGACCTTAATTCCCAAGTATTTTAACTCTTTATTCATCCTCAAAAGTGCTTCTTTTTTTTCCATTATCCAATTCCAGATTAAATCAGTTTCTAAGATCTGGCCAAAATTTCCGCATGCATGTCATGTTATTAGAACTAGCGTGGAAAGAACTAAGAATAGAATGACACAAAAGGACAAACTGAATTTTATTGAATAAGGATGGAAGGGATTGACGACTAAACAAGCAACCTAAGATCCGAGTTACAAACCTAAAATAACTCGGATAATGAAAATAGCAACAAAATTGACAGACATGACTCATACAAACAGAATAGAAAGATAGAAGGCTTTGACTCAATAAAACAAATAAAATCTGGATCACAACCCTGAAATAACCCAGATAACAGAAAAAACATCAAAACAAGCTACCAAAATTCCTTCCTAAGTGAGGAGGCAATGAATTTTCAATTGCTAAGCTTGACATTTAGCCACAAATTTGCTCATCAGAATTACCATGGCCTTCTCCAATTTCAGTCGGAAAGCTCCCAAGAGGATTCTCATACTCCATGTCACCAGGCATCATCCCCACAAAGTGTGCGTCATCATGTGCAGGTAAAGGATTCTGCGTGATATTCTGGGTGTCGCCGTCTTGGAGAACGATCAGTTTTTTCTGGATCATCCTTTCTATTTCTCTTTTCAAATCCCGACAACTTTCAATATTGTGCCCCTGGGCATTAGAATGGTATTCACACCTTTTAGAAGGATCAAAGCTTCTTGCATGTGGGTCCACATGATTTGGAGGAATGGGTGCAATTATGCCATAATGCTTTAACTTCTCAAATAAGCTTGCATAGGACTCTCCTATTGGTGTAAAATTATCTTTCAACTTTTGTTCCCTTCTATACCCCTAGCTTGGATGTGGGTTATAAGGCATTTGAAAATTTTGTGGAAGCTGGTGGAGATTTTGTGATGCTCATGCTCGCCTTCTTGGGTGATTTGGTGTCTGGACAATATACTGAGGTGGATCAATAGAGTATGGTAGGTTTTGATATGGATAGTAATGCTCAGGGGAGTCATGAAAAACTTGATGAGGCTACGCATACCTTCGAGGTGTTCTCCTGGGACCTTTTCTCGACCCTGTTGTCATCATGATTTCTTCATCCTTCTCATCTATGTCACTAAAATTATCAGATTCATCCTGGACAGCATGAGTTGCGGCTTTAAGAACTGCTTGACTTATAATTTTGCCTGTCTTAAGACCATTCTCTACCATTTCTCCCATTTTGATTGCTTCCGAGAAGGATTTGCCAACTGCGGACATCATGTTTTGAAAGTAATCTGGCTCTTACGCTTGAAGGAAGACACTGATTAGCTCGTGGTCATCCATGGGTGGCTTAACCCTAGCTGCTTGCTCTCTCCATTTAATGGCATACTCCCTGGAATTTTCACTTGGTTTCTTCTTCAGGTTTGAAAGGGAATTGCGGTCCGGGGCAATGTCGATGTTGTATTAGAACTGTTTGATAAAGGCCTATGCCATGTCATCCCAGACGTACCAGCGAGACGTGGCTTGTTCCAAAAACCATTCGGATACTACTCCCGTAAGGTTTTCTCCAAAATAACTCATCAACAATTCTTCATTTCTTCCCGCACTTCTCATTTGATTGCAATACCTTTTCAGGTGGGCTATGGGGTCTCCATGTCCATCATACTTTTCAAATTTTGGAGTCTTGAAACCAGGTGGCAAGAGGACATCAGGGAACATACATAGATCCTTGAAGGCAATACTCTTTTGACCTGTCAGCCCTTGCATGTTTTTCAACTATTGTTCTAGGCTTTTCACTCTTTGGGTCATTTCTTCCTGTAACATCTTTTGGGCAGGCTTCTCAATATTTGCAGGAAGATCAAACAAGTACGAGTGGTACTCAAGAGAGTGGTACTGCTCTTGCTGTGTAGCAAATTGTGACTCATGACAAGGCTGACCTTGGCCATTGGCCCATGCATGACACATTTTGACCATTTGCTATTTCAGTATTCTATTTTCCTCAACCACAGTAAGACTCTTGTTGAACCTTCTGACCCGGAGCCTCTTGAGCATTTGTAACAGCTTCGATGTCAGTTGTCATTGACATTTTTTCCTTGGATCTTGTGTTGTCCGCTTACCACAAACCGAACACCTCAACTTACTTCACAATTCAAAACAAAGCTTGTTAGAATGGACTCACTCAATCCTTATTATTATCATCATTTTTTTTTCACTTCTGTTGTTCTTTTTTTCTCATTTTCCTTTTCAATGGTTGATCGAACCTGATGTGGGTTGCCTACGTATCATGTGAGAACATAAATTAGATCTTGCGTAGTTTGGGAAGATTAGGAAAAAAGTAAGTAAACTAACTTTTTTTATTTTCTCTTCTTTTTTTCTTTTTTAATTTTCGAAAGAAACACTTATATATAGAAGAAAGAAAATATTTTTAATTACTATTTTTATTGGAATTTCAAAAGAATAACTTCTAAAGAAGAAAGAAAATATTTTTGGATTTTGGACTTTTATTTTTTTGAATTTATGAAAGAAAAACTTGTAAAGAAAAGAGAAAATATTTTTGAATCTTGAATTTTCGAAAGAAGAATGAAAATATTTTTGAAATTTTTTTTTTTAAAAATATAGAGTCTAAAATAAAGACTTTCTAAAGAAGAAAGTAAAGGAAAATATTTTTAGATTTTTTGAAAATTGTGGATCGGAACTGATGAGGTTTGCCTACGTATCTCACATCCGGTGAGAATCAAACCCACGTAGTTCGCCCAGTTTTGACACAACGGAAAAATATGACTTATTTTGAAATGACTTTTCCTCTTTTCAGAATTTCAGCAGAGTTTCAAAATTTTCTAAATATCTACCTCACTCTTGGTTTTTTGATTTTTGATTTTCTTTTCTTATTCTAGAGGTCAGTCAACATGCACGCCTGAACCGACAGATACGCAAGTAGCACGTAAGATGCATCAGAATGGTCTTTTAATATGGGTACATCTGTCCTAGACGGACGCAATCCCTGTGTTGAGTCCCCAAAGTCAAATGCACGTGATGCAAACAATCGTTCCTACTAGGGATCCGGTATGAGGCTTTGTTATACTAGGTTTAAAACTTGGGTGTATTGTTCTAGACCTAGCTTACCCGAGCGGACAGCTCGAGTCGAGGGGGTGTAGCGTACCGGGAATACAGAAGCTTCACCGGCTTTGAAACTTGTCCGAACCTCGTTCTAAAATTGGATAAGACTCTAGACAGAAGAGAAGTCACATGAAGTGCACACTCCCCAGATGATTTAGAAGACTCAGAGAGAAGAAGGGTTTCGTAGCAGTTTATATACAGTTCACGCAATATCAAAGCGGTAAAAAGCGGCGTTTAGCAGATTAGGCTCAAACATGTACAAAAATTAGATAATAAATAAAGCCAAATACAACAACTATTCTAAGCTCGAATTCTTGAATCCTGAACCGATGTTCTGGGTTTGGATCCCCAGTAGAGTCGCCAGAGCTGTCACACCTCCTTTTTTGCACACCACCCCCGAAGGGTAGTGTATAAGGGAGTTTTTCTAATTTAAGTGATATTATTCGAAATGGGATTATTTATTTATCAGAGTCGCCACTTGGGATGGTTTATTTAGTGTCCCAAGTCACCAATTTATTTTGAATCCCAAATCGAGGAAAATCGACTTTCCTTGTGAAGTCTGCGAACCAGAAATTCTGACTAAGGAATTCTGTTAACCCGGGGGAAGGTGTTAGGCACCCCCGAATTCCATGGTTCTAGCACAGTCGCTTAAACTATTACAATTGGCCTATTATCTGATTTTAATACATGTTCAAACCTATAGTGCAATTTTAAATTATTTACCGCTTTTAATTAATTTTAAGGAAGATTGAACGCTGTCTAAAATATGTCTTTGGATCGCGTCATATGAAATGCACCCGCAATCTGAAACACATTTTATTCAATATTTTAGGATTTGGATTTGGGTCACATGAAATGCACACCCGAGTTTAGGAAGGTAGTATTATTAAAGCAATACGCCTAAAGCAACTACGCATTATTAACTTTGCGAGGGCCTTGAAAAATTCAACTAATGGCACACCTCGATTCTAATTTCAAAGGATTGTACTCAACTAAAGCAAACTACGGTGTCCATATTTACTTCTTAAAAATAATTTGAGATTTATTGTAAAGCATGCATTATAGAATTAGGCTAACAATTGAATCATGAAGACTAGCCATAATCTGAATCCGGCAACTTCAACATAAAAATTGTACCATTATTTTAAACGAAATCATATATCATTTTCTCCCTAAAAATTCATGTCGTAGGAGATTTTCAAAAATAAGGCCCATTATTCAATTGAACTTTTAAGACTAAAAAAAACATATGATATTTAACGTACTGCTATTATAACATTCAAGCAAAACGAAAAACATATTTGAAAGGAAAGGTCAACATGAATAAAGGATCCTCATTTTGACATGAATCAATATCTTATCAATATCTTATCAATAACCAAAATTTATCAATAACTTTAAAGATTAATGAAACATGAAGGCAACCAACAGGTATGACAAGGAGCAACATCGCTTCAAATTTTCACTAATTAAACTAGTGAAGCAAAACAGTCCGAGCCAAGCATACACAAAATGAACACAGTCATATATCAATATTCAGGAACAATCAATTGATATATACATGCCATGGATAAGTACAAGTAGTGGACTAAAGTTGTACAAAGTCTGTTATTACCTTTCTCATCGATGCAGCCACGTTTGCGATAGAGATCTAATCGGAAAATGAAATCAACCACGTAGGAACCTCGACCGACGACCTCGAAAGGAACTGAACTGAAAATCCCTCATGTTTTTGTCATTATTTCTGATGTATTTCCGGCCAGTTATGGCAGTGGCATATGTGAGAGGGTAGAACGGTAGCAGAGTGTGTGTCTGTGTTCGTTAGTTTCAATGGTGGTCGCCGAAAAACGAGATGAAGAAGAAGCGGCTGCTGGTTTGAGTCATGTGTTTATGGCTGCTGCTTAGGATTTATTAGAGAAGAAGGTCTCAAAGACAGTCATGGATGATCCTAACGGCTGTGATTTTGTTGTTGAAGAAGGTGGTCATGGCTACTATCCTCAAGCGTTGAAGAAGGTGAAGAACAGGAGGGTCATTTATTTTTGTGTATTGCAGCTGTTCCAGTCTGTATTTTGTATAGCTTAGGTCCTTTTTGTGTTCTTTTCTTCAATTCTTTCAGAGAAGTTCAGGGGTCGGGTTCTCTTTGGAGTTCAGCGGCTGATCCCTAGATGAGGAAGATGAGGGAGCTCATGTTCATGGAGGGTCTGTTGTGTTCTGCGTCGAGGAAGAAGACAGTGAGGAATGGGTCCCTTTTTTGCACTGTTGCGGCGGAAGGTTTTTTGGTGTA
Source organism: Nicotiana glauca (assembly GCA_026770625.1). Classification (NCBI taxonomy): domain Eukaryota; kingdom Viridiplantae; phylum Streptophyta; class Magnoliopsida; order Solanales; family Solanaceae; genus Nicotiana; species Nicotiana glauca. The sequence goes on along the minus strand of MU765747.1, from coordinate 240,350 downwards.
TATGGTCTGTCTATATTTAGTTGTAGGTGCTATTATATAGGGGCAGAGTTTAGGTTAAGGGTATGGGCCTAGGGATTATAGGCTAGGAAATTGGGCCAAAGACTAAAAAATGGGCTACAAGATTTATAAAGACGAGATAAACCAATCTAAAACTAATTCTTCCTCCTAAAATTATGTACAATTATAATATAAAAATATGAAACTAATTTTAATTAATTAAACTAAACTATAAAATATAAAACTATTTTTTGTATTTTCAAGATTATATAAAAATAAAGATAAGGTACTATTTTGTATATTTTTTATTTAAATTTACCAAAGATACGTAAACTAAAAATTTTTTTTTGTAATTTTTATTTTTGTGACGAAATAAAGTAAAAGAGTAAAAATTAGTTAAAATAGATATATTAGACCTAGATTAAATATTTACGTGCTATAATATGAAAATCTTGGGGAGGGTCAAAAATCAAATGTCTACAAAAATAAATTCTTTTTTTAACCAATCACTTTAAATAAATGTGCAGGATGAGTACTATTGAAAATGAACATTTCAAAGTTGTAGAGAAAATCCCGATAGGACTCCATAATATGTGGTGGAATGATATGGGGTAAGTCAGCAGGGGTGATGCGATAAAGGTTTTAGGAGGGCTAACCAGTTTGTTAAAGATTAAACCGAGGATTGATATAATTGAGCATTGATACCATTTTGGGAGCCAGCCCACTATGTATTCCACTTCTCTAATTTTGAGTTGACCCCTACACTTGAGGAGATATCGGGCTATGCTGGTGTTAACGGAAATCTCAGGTGCCGATATCCAGTAGCACCAAGAGTTGTAACCCCTCACAAGTTTTTGGACCTCCTAAGTATTAGACGAAAAGTGAAAGATGGGAACTTGATTGAAAAATTCTGCACTTTCCACTTCCTATGCCGCCGTTATGGGGACCCCTACGATTTTGAGGCTTCGAATACCGGTTTAAGTCATCGTGGGAATAAAGACAAATGGGAGGCACGCCGATGATTGTCCTTCATTGTGGCATTCTTAGGCACTCTAATCTATCCAAGGAGCAACAGACACATAGAGTTGGGGCTCGCAGGAGTAGCTGACTTCATGATCAAAAGGGTCGATGGCACTATTGTACCAATGATCCTAGCAGAGATTTATCGAGCACTAACTCTTTGTCGAGCACGGGGAAAACTTTTTTAGGGTTGCAACATGTTTCTACAACTCTGGATGGAAGAGCACCTTTGTCGACGTCTGGGGTATATAAACTATGGTCTGACTGGTCTTAGCTGCATTGAAGAAAACGAAAACCGGGTGGATGGTCATAAATTTCCAGAAGGTACAGAGGCATGGTTCTCACATCTGAGTTCTTTGACTAAAAGCAAAATTGAGTGGATATTTGGTTAGCTCCCTGTCAATAAAGTTATCCATATGTCGGCCGGAGTGTGCTATCTTTTATTAATGGGTCTTCAGAGTATTTAGCAGTATGCTCCGCACAGGGTTCTCCGCCAACTGGGCAGGTACCAAACCGTCCCTCATGATGAGGATTTAAGTCGACAAGTCATCGAACTAGGTCCGAAAGCTGCATTCCCGGAAGAAAGAGTTCACCAGATTTGGCATCAGTATAGGTTCTTGGAGCCGCATACTCGAGTGCGGAATTTGTCTAAGGGTGAGGTTGAACATAGTTACACGGCTTGGTATGGTAAAAGGGTTCAAGTCCATTAAGAGCCCGAACTACCCGCCAAAAGGCCCCACGTACAACAATTCACTGATGGGACACAGGAATAATGGGCCCTGGTTAACCAAAGAAAATGAGTGCAGGGCCATCATAAGCAAGTTGGAAAAGCAAGTCAGAGATCTTCAATTTGAGAGTGGTTTGCAAGCCGCTACGGATGAGGGTGAAAATAAAAGGTTAGCCAAATAAAATTACTCTCTCCGAGACCAAATCCAGAAGATAAAAATAGCAACTGAGAACCCTGCTAGAAGTGAAAAGGATGAGAAACTTATAGACAACCTTAGGCAAAAATTATATGACTATAGGTTTGATTTGAAAAAGGCCGAGGGAGAACTAGCAAAGGCCTGAACAAAGTTGGCCAGGAATGCGGAGGAACGGGCACGTTTTGTTCAATAGTTGAAGGAAAAATATGACAAAGGAATCATGGGGTTGGAGAAAAAGATCAATGTCCTTGAGAGCGAAATGACCAAGCAAGCAAAGAACTTCAAAGCAGAAAGAGAACACTGCTATGCTTTGATATCACAACTAGAAGAGGACCCACAACAATTACAAGAGCAAAACCAAATAGCCACACAAGTTTTGGAGGCCAGATCTCAACAGATTAGACGCCTGCTACAGGAGAAAGATGTCGTCAGGGAGAGGATTAGAAGGATTGCAGACTATATTGTGATGGAGTGCAACGAATGTGAGGACATGGCCAACCCTGCTTTCATCCCACTACTGGCTCAATCTCAAGAGCCTCCCACTGTTGATTTATCCCTACAACACGCACCAAGCTTTACCTCTTACTACCACTATCATGGCACCACTTCCTAAACCATCCAAGCTCCACCAGCCAAAGTAACCACATACCCTCATCCACCAGCTACCCCTGTTTTCGTAGCACCTCCACTGGCTGCACTCCATCGATCTTTCAGTGAGTCGATATTCCAAGCCCAAGATAATCAGTACTATCCCCTGGAGCCCACCTTCAAAGTCCTAGATCAATACTCCTTCACTCTCTACTTTGAGCTTCCTATAGAAGCTGAGAAGCCACCAATAAAAACGGAGAAAGAGGATATATTTAGGAAGGTAAAGAGCTTGGAGCAGTCATTGATAAATATGCAAGGGTTAGGCGGACAAGTGAGCATGGCTTATAAGGATCTATTTTTGTTTCCTGATGTCCATCTACCTGTTAGATTCAAAATGCCCAAGTTTGATTTGTATGATGGGCACGGAGACCCCTTGGCCCACTTGAGAGGATTTTGTAGCAAGATTAGGGAAGTCGATGGGAAAGATGAACTATTGATGGCATATTTCAGCCAAAGTCTGAGTGGTGCAGCATTGGAGTGGTATACCTGCCAGGAAAACAATCGGTGGTACATTTGGGATGATTTAGCTCAGGCTTTTGCTCTACATTTCCAGTATAACATAGAGATTGTCCCAAACGTTTGTCTTTGACAAAGATAGAGAAAAGCCCAGTAAGATTTTCAGGGAGTATGGTTTCTGCTGGAGAGAATAGGCAACACAAGTCAACCTTCCAATGGAGGAAGATGAAATGGTGGAATACTTTCTTCAGGCTTTGGAGCCTACTTACTTTGGTCACCTAATCTTGGCCATAGGTAAGTCTTTTAATTAAGTGGTAAAAATGGGAGGAATGGTAGAGGAAGGATTCAAATCAAGTAAGATCATGAGTTACTCTGCTATCAAAGCAACTACGTAGGCAATCCAGAATCGTACCGGGGGCATGTTAGGGAAAAAGAAGAAAGAAGATGTCGCTATGGTCATCTCAGGATCGTGGCATGGCTTAGGGGGCTCTCTTCACCACTACACCCAGCCTCGACCCCAGCCTTAAACCTATACCCCAACTCCATATAATCTACCCCAACACTACTTCCCACTACTAGAGCCTTAGTATTCAGTCAAGCCACCCCAATACCATGTTCATCATGCACAGTCATATGCTCAACCCCCTCCTCACCTGCAATAGTGTGCCCTAGCTCAATGAAACCCTTACCCACCTCCACAAACATACCAAAACCCTACTGGTCCAAACTTTTGTGCCAGGACAGAGTACATAAATAAAAGGTTGTAGCAGAAGAAAACTTTCACCCCGCCTAGGGAGTCTTATACCAGCTTATTTCAAAGGTTGAGGTTGTTGGATGTTTTGAGGCAAATTGAGTCAAAATTACCAAACCCCCATCCAAAAAACCTGGATTATTCCCTCAGATGTGCATATTGTTCTGATGCTCTGAGGCACGACATAGAAAAGTGTTAGCATTTGAAGAGCACCATCCAGGAGTTTATTGATACAAACCAAATTGTGGTCTGGAGCCCAAAAGCACCCAATATCAATCAAAACCCATTGCTAGCCCATGCCAAAACGCACATGATTAAGATAGTACATAAGGATGGGGAGCCCAAGAAGCCTTCAAAGTCTGGTATGATGATCCGTGCTATTGAAAGTAAGCCAGTCAAAATTCCAATTGTTACAAAGGCAACATCTTCGATAGCTGAAGGGTTTACAGACAAGCAAAGCACGCCCAATAATAAGCCGCATATGGTAGTACCAAAGAGGTTCCCAAATGATGTTAAAACAAAGCAAGTAAATCCGAAAGTGGTCGTGCCGGGGGTAGCAAGTAAGCCTATCATTGTTATGGAAGGGGCTCGTATTGCCCCTGTTATTATTAAACCCGTGACCCAGTTCTCGATAGATAACACCAAGGTTGTGACATAGAATTACAAGTGAGTGATAGTAACTTATAAAGGGAAAGAAGTGGAAGAGGAAGTTAATGAAACCCAAGGTTTGACTCGCCAGGGAGATGCTTTGCCCCAGAAGAGTTAAGGAAAGCTAAGCCACTGAAAGATAGACCAATTCTAGTGACGAAACCAGTCACTGAAGAGGAGGCGGAAGAATTTTTGATAAAAATAAAGGTGCAGGATTACTCCATAGTGTAACAATTGATAAAGACCCCCGCTCACATTCTTTGCTATCATTGTTGATACATTCAGATGAGCACCGCCTGGCCCTCATGAAGATTCTGAATAAAGCTCATGTCCCTGACAACATCACAGTGAACCATTTTGAGAAGATTGCCAATAAGATATTTGAGTCAAACAAGATCAACTTCTCGGATGATGAGCTTCCTCTGGAGGGTACAGAACACAATCGGGCTCTTTATCTCATAGTGAAAGGCGAAGATTCTGTGGTCACAAGGATGTTAGTTGAAAATGGTTCCAGTGCAAACATTTGCCCTCTCTCTACTCTGCACAAGCTAAAAGTTGATGCTAAGATGATCCACAAGAACAATATATGTGTATGAGGTTTTGATGGAGAGGGAAAAGACTCTGTTGGCGACATCATGCTCGAACTGGCAGTAGGACCAGTTGAATTTACCATGGAGTTCTAGGTACTGGATATGACGTTTCTTACAATTTGTTGTTGGGTAGACCCTGGATACATGTTGCCAAAGAAGTTCTGTATTCTCTGCACCAGATGGTAAAGTTCGAGTGGGACAGACAAGAAATTGTCATGCATGGTGATGAGAATTTATGTTCTTACAATGATACATCTGTCCTATTTATTAAGGTTGAAGAAGATAAGGGGTCGTGGGTCTATCAAGTTTTCGAAATAGAGTCGGTTAAGAAGGTTCCGAAAGGGGAATACATTCCAGGTCCAAATTTAGCTTCTGCAACCGTCATGGTAGCAAATAAGATATTAAAGAATGGTTTTGTGCCGGGAAAGGATTTGGGCACATCCTTACAAGGCATCGTGCAGTCGGTGTCTCTACATGAAAATCTGGGTACATTTGGTCTGGGGTTCAAGCCTATAGGGGATGATGTGAAGAAATCTAGAGAGTTAAAAAAGAAGGCATGGTCGCTCCCTAAGCCTATCCTACATCTCTCTAGGTCTTTCATCAAGTCGAGGGTTGTGAAGCGTCCAGTGACAGCAGTTCCAAAGCCTGTGGTTGACTTTGATGAAGAATTGGTTAAAAGGTTCCAGAGTTTATTTGATGAGGTGAACATAGTAGAAATTGGGGAAGGTTCCTGCAAAGCGGACGTGCAGTTTATTGGGCCAAAAGTGAAGCTTAACAATTGGGATGCTACTCCTCTCCCTACTCGGAAGGAGTTTTGGTAGTTTTCTTTGTTTTCCTTTCTGTTATCTGGATTATTCCAGGGTTGTAATCTAGATTTTTATTTTCCGTCTGTTTTGATGCACAAAACCTTCTATCCTTTATTTTCAATGAAATGTAGTTTCCCTTTTCCATTGCTCCTGATAGTGTCATTTTTATCTTTCTTTTTACAGTTCTTTTTATGCTGGTTTCAATGACATAGCATGCATGAAGAATCTTTGGCCAAGTCTTAAAAGCCAATCTAACTCTGAAATAATAATCCAAGAAATAGAGTGTGATGATGAAATAGAATATGATGAATAGGAGGCATTTGAGGAAATTAGTAAAGAGCTAAATCACTTTGAAGAAAAACCCAAGCCTAATTTGAATGAAACTGAAGAATTCAATCTAGGGGATCTAGATAATATAAGGGAAACCAAGATAAGTGTACATTTGGAACCACAAACCAAGGAAGAAATAATCAAAGCATTGTTTGAATACAAGGACATTATTGCATGGTCATATGACGACATGCCGGGTTTGAGTATTGACTTGGTAGTTCACAAATTGCCAATTGATCCGGCATTCCCTCCCGTCAAGCAAAAGTTAAGGAAGTTCAAAACTGACATGAATGTGATGATCAAGGAAGAAATCACAAAATAGTTGGACACAAAGGTCATTCGAGTCACGCAATACCCCATTTGTTTAGCTAATATTGTGCCAGTGCAAAAGAAGGATGTCAAGACCAGGGTGTGCGTCGACTATCGCGATCTCAATAAAGCAAGTCCAGAGGATAATTTTCCATTGCCAAACATCCATATTTTGATTGACAACTATGCCAAGCATGAGATTGGTTCATTTGTGGATTGCTATATGGGGTACCACCATATCTTGATGGACGAGGAAGATGCAGAAAAGATAGAGTTCATCACGCCACAGGGAACATATTGCTATCAAGTAATGCTATTTGGTTTGAAAAACGCTAGGGCAACTTACATGAGGGCAGTGACTACTGTGTTTCATGACATGATACACAAGGAGATTGAGGTTTATATAGATGATATGATCATAAAGTCAAAGCAGCAGTCCGACCAAGTCGGAGATTTGAGGAAGTTTTTTCAGAGGCTCCGCAGGTACAATCTTAAGCTCAACCCTGCAAAGTATGCATTTGGTGTGCCATATGGGAAACTGCTAGGATTCATAGTCAGTCTGTGAGGCATTGAGTTGGATTTGTCAAAATCAAAGCTATCCAAGAATTGCCACTTCCAAGGAATAACACAGAGGTGATGAGTTTGCTCGGGCATTTAAACTACATCAGTAAGTTTATTTCTCAACTCACGACAACCTGTGAGCCCATCTTTAAGTTGCTGAAAAAGGATGTTGCGGTCAAATGGACTGATAAATTCCAGGAGGCATTTGATAAGATCAAGGGGTATTTGTTAAACCCACTTGTGTTGGTCTCACCGGAACCCGGGAGACCTTAAATTCTCTATTTGATAGCCTTGGATAATTCATTCGGTTATGTGCTAGGTCAACACGACATCACTAGCAGAAAAGAGCAAGTTACTATGTCAGCAAAAAGTTTACATCCTATGAGGTTAAAAATACTCCCCTTGAAAGGACATGTTGCGCCCTGACTTGGGTGGCACAAAAGTTGAAGCATTATCTGTCGTCCTAGAATACTTATCTCATTTCTCGTCTGGATCCTCTAAAGTATATCTTTCAGAAGCCTATGCCCACAGGAAGACTTGCAAAGTGGCAGATTTTGCTCATAGAGTTTGACATTATCTATGTAACTCGGACCGCGATGAAAGCCCAAGAATTGGACGATCATTTGGCCGAGAACCAGTAGATGAAGAGTATGAGCCATTGAAGACTTATTTTCCTGATGAAGAGGTGATGCATATTGACAAGGTGGAGCAGGATGAAAATTTAGGTTGGAAACTTTTCTTTGATGGAGTCGCTAACATGAAAGGTGTCGGAATAGGGGTTGTGCTCATTTCTAAAACAGGGCATCACTACCCTGTTACGGCCCAGATTCGTTTCTATTGTACCAATAACATGGCTGAGTACGAGGCATGCATTTTGGATTTGAGGTTATCTATAGATATGGGAGTCTAAGAAGTCTTGGTCTTGGGAGATTCAGATCTGTTGGTACACCAGATTTAGGGAGAATAGGAGACTCGAGATTTAAAGCTCATACCATATCGACAAAGTTTGCATGATCTTTGTCAACGGTTTCGATCAGTAGAATTTGGGCATATTATGAGGATCCATAATGAGATTGTCAATGCCTTGGCTACATTGGCGTCAATGTTACACCATCCATACAAAGCTTATGTTGACCATCTACATATTTATGTTCGGGATCAACATTCCTACTGTAATATGGTTGAGGAAGAACTTGATGGCAAACCGTGGTTCCATGATATCAGGGAATACATCAGGATGGGGGTATATCCGATACAAGCCACAAGTGATAAAAAGAGAACAATTCGACATTTGGCTAGTGGATTTTTCTTGAGCGGGGGAATCTTGTACAAGAGGACTCCAGATTTCGGACTGTTGAGGTGCATAGATGCTAAACAAGCCACGACTATCATGATTGAACTGCATTCCAGAGTTTGTGGGCCGCATATGAGTAGGTATGTTCTGACAAAGAAAATTCTTCGAGCATCGTATTATTGGCTCACCATGGAACGAGATTGCATCAATTTTGTGCGCAAGTGTCATCAATGATAGGTACTCGGAGACTTGATTCATTCTTCTCCATCTGAATTGCATACGATGTCTGCACCATGGCCTTTTGTTGCTTGGGGCATGGATGACATTGGACCAATTGAGCCAGCGACATCAAATGGGCACAGTTTTATTCTGGTGGCTATTGACTATTTCACTAAGTGGGTTGAAGCTATGACTTTTCAAATCTGTAACCAAGAAGGCAGTGGTCGATTTTGTTCATTCAAACATTATTTGTCAGTTTGAAATCCCCAAGGTAATCATCACGGACAATGATGCTAATCTTAACAGCTATTTGATAAAAGAAGTATGCCAATAGTTTAAGATTACGCAACAAAATTCCACTCTGTATCGCCCCAAGGCAAATGGAGCTATTGAGGCGGCTAACAAGAACATAAAGAAGATACTTCGAAAGATGGTGCAATGTTTTAGGCAATGGCATGAAAAGTTGCCTTTTGCTTTGCTGGGTTACCGCACTACTGTTCACACTTCAGTAGGTGCAACTCCTTACTTGCTATTATATGGTACGTAAGTAGTTATACTCGTGGAGGTCGAAATTCCATCCCTTTGCATTGTCACTTAAGCTGAAATCGATGATGATGAATGGGTCAAAACCCGGTTGGAGCAGTTAAGTCTGATTGACAAGAGAAGACTGGCTGCAGTGTGTCATGGTCAATTGTATCAGAAAAGAATGGCAAGAGCATACAACAAGAAGGTGCGTCCCTGAAATTTTGAAGTGGCTCAGCAAGTATTAAAACACATCCTTCCACATCAAGCTGAAGCTAAAGGCAAGGTTGCCCTAGATTGGTAGGGGTCGTCTTTGTATTTAACATATATAGAAGGCAAATGTGTAGATATGGCTATCAATTCTGATGCAGTCAAAAGATATTATGCATGATTTCTTCGGTTTGTCCAATTGTGTTATCTGTACTTGGCATGTTTTGAAGATTGGAATGACGAAGGCATTTTATTCTGCTATCTAAACATTTTATCATTTGTTACCCCTTTTGAGCCTTATTTATTTTCTTTTATACCCCTATTTTTGAATCAGAAGTAGAGTTCAAAAATATAGAAAATATAAATAACGAAGAGAAAAGAGGAAAACAGAAAAAAGAGTAAAGCGGAATAAAGAAAAGAAAAAGAAAAGAAAAAGCAAAGAGCAGAAAAAAAGGAAAAAAAATAAAATAAAAGAAAAAAGAAAAGAAAAGAAAAGAAAGTAACAAAAAACAAAGCAATTCCTATGTCATGAACTACGTTTGACCTAATTCCTTTTAAGGATACGTAGGCAGCCTCATGGTTCGGTCCCATCAAAATAAAAATTCAAAGTTCCCCAGGCAAAGAAGCTGGGGCAGAAGTTGTGGTGTTGCGAAAGTTTTGATTCCAAAAGTTGTAATTCGGAACCCTTTCATTTTAAGCTGTTTTGAGTCTTTATGATATCCTTTCTTTCTAACCCTATCCAAAAGCCTATATTTTGGTCCAAAGTAAGACCTTCTGATCAATCTTTGGGAATGCCAAGTTAAGCGAGATAGAGGTATGATTCATCAGGGCAACACTCCATTCTACACAAGGACAAAATGAATAAATAAGAGAGTCTTATTGGTGAAAACCCTCACGGGCACCATAATGCGACGGTGAGTTAAGAGATGAACAAATTAGAGAGGTTTGTTGGTGAAAACCCTTCAAGGCGCCACAAGACAAATAAGGTTAGTGACTTTGCAGAGAAATTGGATTATGGGGACCCTGGGCATAAAGTATGAAGACTGAAAAGTTGGTTGGTTGAATGGACTAGGCTGATTAGTCCGAAATGCATGTTCTGATCATTGATGCCAGCTGCCTCATTCAGATAAGTCTCTCTTTTTCCTTTTCTTCCTCAAACAGTCATCCCGTTTAAAATTTTATTCTTTATTCCTAACTCTCGAAGCCATTGCATTTCATTTTCCTTTGGGATGACATCTCTAAGTTTTTCCAATATTAGCCTTGTTAAGTAATCAAGGAGGGTTTTTAAAGCTTATTACCAACTTTCAAATTGCAAAAAGTAGAGTGCAGCCAAAATATATCGGTAATAGCTTGATACAATATGAGAAATAAGGTGTTAGTAGCGAGTTCAAGTGGTCAAGTGGTTTCGTGAACTTTGGGGAAATACAGAGGTTCAGATGGGAAAGATAGAAAGGCAAAACAACAGGATGATGTTGAGGTGATCGGGTCATTCAGGGTTCTGTGGTTGAGCGATCAGAAGGTCAAACAATTCTTTGCCAACCCAAGGCAGCCAATCAGAACAAAGCATGGTAGGGGAAAGGCCACCTTCAGCAAGAATGCCACAAATTAACCACCACATTTTCAAACTGATAAAATTTTCTTTGATTGAAACAGGGCCAGGAAATTTCGTTTGATCCGAAGGAACCCTCCGTGAGGAAATCATGTGCGAGACAGGTTTGGCCGCAAATCTTCAGGACCCTCCTGGATAATAGGATTTAATTTAAAAAAATTCAGGGCCCTCCTGGATAATGGGATTTAACTTTAAAAGTTTTCAGGACCCTCATGGACAATGGGACCAAGTTAAATTTCAAGACCTTTTATAGATAACAAGATTTAGTGTAAGTTCTACCTTTAGGAAATATAATTTAGCTTTAAATTTTTCACTCAAAAGATGAGAATTAATTTGAAATTTTTAGGGCCCTCCTGGAAAATGGGATTTAGCTTTTAAATTCATAGAGCTCTCTTAGGTAACGTGAATGGATTAACACTCACAGATGTGCCTAGATACCAAACTGGGCCAGAAAAGTTTCTCTTGTTTTGTTTTAATGGCAGGTACCCACCTGAATAACAAGGGAATACATTTCAAGTTTTAGCAAGCAGGCGCCCACCTGGAGAACAAGTGAATACATTTCAAGTTTAAGAAAGCAGGCGCCCACCTGGAAAATAAGGGACAGTTCAAGTTTTAGCAAGCAGACACCCACTTGAAGAACAAGGGAATACAGTTCAAGTTTTGGCATCAGGCGCCCACCTGGAGAACAAGGGAATAGAGTTCAAGATCAAGCATCAGGCGCCCATCTGGAAAGCAAGGGAATACAGTTCAAGTTCTGGCAATCAGGCGCCTACCTGGAGAATAAGGGAATATAGTTCAAGTTTTGGCATTAGGGGCCCACTTGGAGAACAAGATAATACAATTTAAGTTTCGGCAATCAGGCGCCCACCTGAATAACAAGGGAATACAGTTCAAGTTGTTGCAAGCAGGCACCCACCTGGATAACAAGGGAATACAGTTCAAGTTTTGGCAATCAGGCGCCCGCCTGGAAAACAAGGGAATACAGTTCAAGTTCTTGCAATCATGCGCCCACCCTGAGAACAAGGGAATACATTTCAAGTTGAAGCAAGCAGGCGCCTACTTGGAAAACAAGGGAATACAGTTCACGTTTTGGCAAACAGGTGCCCACTTGGAGAACAAGGGAATACAGTTCAAGTTTTGGCATCAGGTGCCCACCTGGAAAACAAGGGAATACTTTTTCAAGTTCTGGCAATCAGGCGCCCACCTGGAAAACAAAGGAATATAGGTCAAGTTTTGGCAATCAGGAGCCCACTTGGAAAAAAAGGGAATACATTTCGAACTGGAGAACAAGGGAATACATTTCAAGTTTCGACAATCAGGCACCCACCTGGATAACAAGGGAATACGATTCAAGTTTTGTCAAGCAGGTGCCCACCTGGATAACAAGGGAATACAGTTTAATTTTTGGCAATCAGGCGCCCACCTGGAGAACAAGGGAATACAGTTCAAGTTTTGGCATCAGGTGCCCACCTGGAAAACAAGGGAATACAGTTCAAGTATTGGCAATCAGGCGCCCACCTGGAGAACAATGGAATACAATTCAAATTTTGGAATCAGGACCCACCTGGAAAACAAGGGAATGCATTTCAAGTTCAAGCATCAGGCGCCCACCTGGAAAACAAGGGAACTCATTTCAGAATTCAATTCAAGTTAGCAACAACAGAAGCTCGCCCCGAGAGTGCGAGTCAACAGTTCAAGATGCATGGCAGAACTGTAGAAGTTTCAGGACCAAGTTTGAATATACATATATAGGATTCTTGTAACTCATAGATCATAGTTTATCCTAGCTTATTGTCATTTTGTCTCGGTGTAATAAGGATTTCAACAAGCAGTAGCAGCAGCAACAACTGTGAAATCACAGCTTCTCGGTAGTCCCAGCTACTAAAACTTCTAGAACTACACTAACCTGATTCCTTTATAGGCAAGGATATGTAGGCAACCTCGGAAGCAATGTTTGGTTAGATCTTTCAAAAAAAAATTCTTCCCACGGAGTATCCAAACGGGCAAAATCGCTCGTATTCGCTCACTTTATCTTTGCCTGAAAACTCTTTGTGTTTCCGAGCTAAGAGGGGCAGCTGTGAGCACGTGATTTTTGCCTTATGTGAAATACTCCTACAAATTAAAAAAAATAGATTTTCCCAATTGTTTGTAATTTTATAGGATTTTTTGTTAATTGTTTGCATTTCTGTGCATGTTTAGTTTTATTAAAATCATAAAAATACCATGCATTAAGATTGTGTTTTTGCAGGTTTTTAGAATCAATTAGTTAGTTAATTGCTTTATTAAGATGAAATCACAAAAAATGGCTCACTTTTACATTTTTAGCTTTGTAATTTTTAGATTAGTAATTTTCTCTTTTAATCTAGGAGCTATAAATTTTTTATAAGTATTATAGTTAGATAATTAGTTTAATTTACAATTTAAATTAATTTAGAAATTCAATTTATATTCTTAATTAATTAAAAAAATAAAAAAGCAAAAGAAAAGGGAAATTAGAAAGGGCTTGTCTAAACCTGAGATTTAGGCCAAACCAATTCTGAGCCCAAATCCCTTGCAAATCCCCCCCCCC